>RJWJ010020104.1:0-15927 GCA_004363605.1 Indri indri | reverse complement strand
TCCACGGCACTCGCCCCAGGCAAGAGAGTGAGACTCTGTCTCAAAAAAAAAAAAAAAAAAAAAAAAAAAAATGTACATTGAATCAATGGACAAACAGGCAGCCATCAATAATGTAATACAAAGATTACATTCTTGGGTGAGGGCAAATAAAATCATATAAAATGAAAAGGTAAAAAATTATATATACTCTGAAATTTACTACAGTGGTCACGTGTAGAAAGAGAATGAAAATAGGCCAAGAAAAGATCGAAATAGTTGTTGAAGTAAAGAGAATAGAGATAGATTTCTCTGGAAATGGACTTAATAAATTTTTGTTAACTGAAAAAAATGAAGATGATGTCTTATTCATGTGTACATTGCCAGTGGCCGTCTCTTCTACCATGTAGGGAGAGCCCCCCTGAGAAGGAAGCCCACACTCAGAGAAGCCCACACTCAGGAAGCCCATCCTCAGGGCTGGAGGATAAGACAGAGCCGTAGAGAGTCAGCCCTGGACTCATTGATACTTGAAAATTATTCATCTCTCAGCTCCCTTTTACATAAACTAGTGAATTCTTTTTTAGCCTGAATTTGTTTGAGTCAGACCCTGAGCTTGCAACTAAAACCCACCACCAACCAAAAAACAAAAACAGTCTGTTTGTCATACTCTGGATCTTCTCTGTATTGGAGATCTATTTAGCCTGAGTTTAAAAAAAGGTAAATAGGTTTTTTACTTCATCTTTATAAATGGCATTCCAGTATTCAAACTCTCCTACTAGTGATTTTCTCTTTGCATTTAACTACTGCCTCTTGTTTCTTTCACAGCTGCACCTGAGATCTGGGCCAATCCCAGCTTTTTAGTTTTACACATGGCATAATCATTTTGTTTCTTACCTCTTTCTTATGTAACCTCTGAAAAGCTGCTTTCTGTGTTGTTGGCAGTGAGCCAACCCATCCTCTATGATTTTTATATTTTTGAGCTTTAAGGCTACAATAAACCATATTGCTGTGCAGCTTTTTAAAGAGGATGCGAATCTCTGAGACTATAGCTCCTGGGTACTAAGAATGACAGGGCAGATGCAGGTACACTACTGCTCTGCATTGTGGAAAAGGGGAGGCTCCATGGGGACCCAGGTGAACCGAATATCTTTTCTCATATCAAAAATCATTATTTCATCATATTAAATATTTGACGCTGGTGCCAATCTAATTGTAAATTATCTCCTTGAAAAAGTTCAGGATTCTTGATGTCAAATTCAAAACTATGTATACTGTTTCCCAGAAATTATCTGCAATGTAAAAAACATCCAGCCATAAAAAGAATACAGTCCAGAAAAAAAATATGGATCATTAATGAATATATGATCAGGTGCTAGATCTTACTCACGATTAAAGAAACACATATTAAAATAACAATGTTATACTATGTTCTACTACCAGATTGGCAAAGATTAAAAACAGATGCTCTCAGACACATGCTGCTGGTAAGAGCACAGGTTGTCACAAGCTTTTTGGATGGCATTTTCATAGTATTTATCTAAATTTCAAATACATCTACTTTTTGACCCAGCAACTCCATTTCTAGAAATCTACCCTACAGATACATCACATAAGCATGCAGCATATTTTTCAAAGTTATTTATTGTAGCAATGTTTGTAATTGTGAAAATCTAAAATAATTTTAATTGAATTTTAATAGAGAAACAGTTAAACATACTATAGTGTATCTGTACTGTGAAATATCTATATGGAATGGGGGATTGTTAAGTGGAGTCACAATTCAGTCACAATTTTGCATTGCTACGAATAATAATAATTAATAATAATAATAATTCAGTCACAATTTTGCATTGCTACGCAATCCATAAAACAATAGAAAATATAGTCAAACTCTGCTATAAAATTAATTGGTAATTAAAGCTTACATGCTGCTCTCATAATAGGTGGTATTTTAAGATGATAATGTACTGAAGTATGAGAGAGCAGCACAAATAAAATTGTATAAAAGTGAAATTTGAAGGTTAATCACTTTTTAATCTATATAGACACTACCAGTATGAATATTAAAAAACTACTAAATTCTATTTTATAAGATCAAGTTTATTGTATGTATTGTATTATATTTTTAATAGACAATAGTAAAGCTACTTCTATACCTTGTCTTCAAGTCCTTATTTTTGCCTATTGTCCTTCCATTGCCATCTTTGATAGGACAGTTGGAGACATTTTGCAGGATCAGGGATATAGAATTTTCCCCACTTCCCACCTCTGCCCTGCAGGAAGCCCAGCCAATTGGAGTAAGGGACAGGGGCTCTAGCATTATGTACACTATGTCTGCAGAGGAAAGCGTCATATGCTATAGTGGGGGCACTTGTACTTCCCCCTGCTTTGTAAGCAGGGAAATAAGGAGGGTGTGAGTTGCTAGATTTTGCCTGTGATTAGAAGGTTGAGCTAAGTGTCCCCTGCTATATCCCTAAAAGGAGATCAGACCTATAACACAGGGAAGAGAGGGCAGGAAACACTGAGATGCTGAGGAAAGATTGCTGGACCAACCATACCAAGCCCCTGCTACATGGTCATGGGTTTAGCAATTATTAAAGTGTTTCCATGTCTGTCTTTCTACCAGACTAAAAGTTCCTGGGGTGCAATTAACACGGTGATTGTCACACAGCAGGTACTCATTAAATATAGATTTGACTAAATGGATGGATCCATGAATGAATGACAGAAGAAAGACTCCTTAGAGACTTGTACAAACTCCATAAATGAAGGGGGAGGAAAAAATATCCAGGTGACATGATGAGAAGGAACGACAGAAAACCATGCTAGGAAGAATTATAATGGGAACCTTGAGCTGTCTTAACAGTATGGCACACTTAGGAGGCCTTCTTATCCTTAGGTAGCATAGGGTAACCCAGAGAAATACACAATTGAAGTCAGGTAGCTTAAAGCCAAGATGGGGTGTGTCTAGACAGTCCCCCAAACAAAAGGTTATTCCATTGTTCCCAGTAAAGGCAAACCTTAGAGAGTTCCACCCTTGGTAAGACTCCCTCAAAGTTTGCATAAGGCCATTTGTCTTCTCAGAATGCTTTTTTGCACACAAATTATGGTTTCTGTACCATCCACTTTTCCTGAGCCACCGAGCCCCACTTCAAGCCTAAACGCATGTAATATCTGAAGAAATTTCAGGATACCTAATTACCTTCTGGCACACCCAGAGAGCAGAGAGCTACTGCTGTTGCTACTGTTTCAAATACTAGTACTCTTATCACCCCTGTTACCATCACCACCACAATCACTATCGTTCAGTAAGGGTGAAACTATCTAACAGTAAATTATAATCCTAAAACCTGTATTGGATCCTGACCAATCAGGGTGGCATCTCTTCCTTTCCTCCTTTGGGTGTTAAACAGGAAAGGGTGGACAAAAGGGAGACAGAATTCTCCCTATCGTTATATCCATGTCTATATTATTAAAAGTATATTAGGGAAACTTAGAGAATTGAGAGAAAATCTTTTGAAACCAGAGAAGTTCTAGGGCTTCAGAAATTCAAGCTGGAATTCAATACCTCCAGAATTTTCTCTCTCACCCTCTCATGTTTGCTTACTTCTGCTTGGCTTCATTCTCTCCTAGAACAGATGGGCTTTTTCCACTGGCAAAAAACCTATTTGCCAGGAGGCTTGGGCTTATATCATCCCAGTTATCTTTTTCTAAAAGAGGGTATATTTTCTCAGCTTCGTTTTGAAAATTTCCAGGGAAAACTCTGAGTAACTTGTTATTTACTTATTCTTGGATCAAGCATTATAATCGAGAGGATGGTTTACTTTGATTGGCCAGCCTATGTTGCGTGTTGACTCATAGGTCAGGGCGTGGAATCCTATGACTGCCAGCTCCACAAAAAACACACGGGGTGCATAGGGGGGCGATGCCCTTCTGAAGACATCAAACTTCACCGAAAAGGAATGCTTCAGATGTCCACAAAAGATACATCAAAAATAGATAGATAGATAGGAAGCCAATTAATTAGATAACTATAGCGATGACAGAGAGATCCATTAGTGCTCAATATAGGGTCTAATATTTGTTCTCATTATTTTTTCCAGAAGATTTATTTTTGCTATTGTTTCCTGTTCATTTTTTCAAATAGGTTATAAAATTGTTGTAATAAACCAAAGAAATAGCAAAACCTGTTAACATCTTAATTAGAATTTATGATACCTATGAGTAATTTGGAAAGAATAGACACTTTTGTAATATTAGACTTCCTGTCCAAGTACATAGTATAGCTTTCTACTTATTTAATTTTTTTCAATCTTCTAAAAACTCTAAAAGTTTTTGTAGATCTTTTATGTAACATAGGTGAGAGATTATTAGAATAATAGCTAGTACCAAAATAGTCTTTGATTAGGAAAATGCCTTCATAAGGTAGAAGTAGGGCCTCCACATACTGCTGTTCAGTCTGTGCACTGCACAACTCCAGGGCGCACCATTTACATGCACTGCAGTGTAAGCAAGTCCGCTGGAGTTATGCACTGAAGCTGAGCTAGGAAAAAGGTGAAACTGTTCACAGGGGCAAAAGTAGTGAGAGGGGTGGCTAAATTGCTCTGCATGAGAACATTAGAAAAGTTTAACTTATCTCTTGAATGAGAACAGAAGAGAAAAAGTATCAGAAAAGTGGCAGGGCAAAAAGAAAAGCTATTATGATAGTAGAAGTGGGTGAAGTGGCCAGTGAGAAAACCTTGGTGGGATGAACAAGGAACAGGAATGTTTTACAATTTTCAGTTATTTGAAATGGGTTATACGGTTTCTCATCTTCGGCAAAATTTCTGCTACTCGATAGAGTCTTTTTACTCAAAGTTAATTTGGGCTGAGAGAGGGGAACAGAAAGCACAGGCTGCGATCCAGCTCGTGTCAATGTCACAGCAGAGATAAAGGAATGCACACAATCACGCAGAGCATAAAACAAAATTCAGGGCATGGGAATGAGGATTTGAGCCAATTATATCTGGAACTCAGGATTCCAGAGTGAAGGGACCCCTGCCGATGCCTAAATTGAATTCATAACGACTCCAAGGAGGATTGAGTAAATTACTTTGTGGGTTTTCTTCTTGTCCTTATAAAGGGGACCCTATTTTCTATAAGATTTTTCTGCCAGTTTTTGCAGATTACAGAAGTCTGTCTATATAAGCATATATGAACTATATATGAAACATATATATGCACATATGTGAAATAAAGGGTATAAAAAAGATACATTGGGCTTTTTGGTGCTTTTTATTCCCTTCTGATGATCTGGCTTTTATCTGATAGCATTTCCCTTTAAACCAAAGAATTTCTTTTAGCATTTCTTGTAGTTTAGGTCAACTATCAACAAATTCTCTCACTTTTTATCTGAAAATATCTTTATTTTCTATTTCTTTTTGAAGAAACATTTTGGTGTATTCTAGGTTGACTTTTTATATCTTTCAACACCTTAAAAATGTGGTTTGACTGTAATATACATATGTGTGATTTCTTTGTATTTATCTTGCTTGTGGTTGGCTGAGCTTCTTGATGTGAGTTGATGTCTTTCAAAAATTTTGAGAAGTTATTGGAAACTCTCCCACTCCCCCATCTATCCTTCTTGAGCTCCAATTACATATTTTAAAGCATTGGTATTACTCCAAAATCTTGGATGTTGTAGTCTTTTTATTTTAATCTCTCCTTTCTCTTTGTGTTTAATTTGGTAATGTCTAATATCTGCTGACCCAAATGTCTTCATGTTCGGTGATCCTTTCCTTGATCCTTTTCAGTAATCTTTGACTGTGTCAACGTTGCTGTTAAGTCCATGAAATGAATTCTTTATCTCTTATATCATATTTTTCATTTCTAGCATTTCATTTTTTTGATGTTCATTTCTTTGCAGAAATTTCCAGTTCACATATGTTGTCAACTTTTTAAATTTTATATATAATTATACAAACACACACATACATATCTTGTGTCTTGTATATGTATCTATCTAATCTATGCACCAGAGGCCTCTCTGGCTGGCTTACTTGAAGATGACAATCCTCTTGGTACCCATGAGAAAGGGTGGCACATAGGTCCAAAGACATTCGATGGTGTTGCCACACACATGGAGAAAGTGCTTAAACTCAACCACGAAGGAAAGCATTTTATTTTCAAGTAAGAAAAAAAAATGAAAGTCCTTTTTCTTTTGTTGGTAGTTTTCACCATGAGATCATAGAGAGGCATTATGGTGTAGTGTTTAAGTGGATAGAGTTTGGATTCAGGCAAACTGGAGCTGAATTTCTGGCTCTGCCACTTAGAAGCCCTGCAGTCTTGAGTGACTTATGCATTCCTCTAAGTCCCAGCTTCGTATCTGTACAATATGGGTAGTTATAAAAATGACCTCCCCGCTGGGGTTTCTAGGAGATGTGAGTGTGATCACACACAGTCAGTACAGTAGCCAGCGCCGAGGCCATTCAGTTCACGCCATTTGTTTTCTTTCCCTGACACCCCGCCTCGTCCCTGTCCTCTTCCCTCCAGGCTGAGACTCAGAAGAACAGAGAACCAGTTTTGTCTGGATCACTAATATGTCTCTAATGTCCATCCCATTGTGAGCACTCAATAAATAGTTTTTAAAAGAATAAACTAATAAAGCTCCTCTCTGAGTTAGGCGATCCAAAAAGTTGGGGTCTTCAGGAATCAGACTTGCCTTAAATAACATGCTCATATGCTATCCAGAAAAGGGAGTGTTGTATTTACCACATACATTAGCCTTCAGAAGACTCTGAAAATGATAGTGAAATTCCTGGCTCATACATGAGCACTTGAGAGAAATTTTTCAAGGCTGTGATGAGGGCAGAGAAGACGTAAGTTAATTTTATCGACACATAGAAGTAGTACTTTTTGAACACTCTGTTCATTCACGAGTGAGAACGAGAATCACCGTAAGTCTTGCCTAAAGATACAGGACAGATGTGCTGCTTCAGCCTAAAATGGTCATGAAGGGTCATCAAGAAAGTCAACGAAGTGTACGTTAGTTTATCTTTGGATACGGCAAGGCTCTTTCTTGCCTGGAAAGTAAGTCTGACGCTATGATAACAAATGCTGAAGAACCAGGAGACACTTATTTCTTGATCCCACTAACATAAAATAATTAGAAGTATGCCTTTTTGTCCTCTTTGTTTCGTAAGGGTTTCTAAGAAGCATTTGAGGGAATGTAGAGTATGTGCTCACTGGTAGAAGAAGAGTTAGTCATTTTATAATATGCTTAAAAATCACTTTATTTTTAGAATGTTCCCTTTTGTCATTGACATCTTAATGTACTGTAATTTGAATTTTTGCATGTTGAGTGAGCAGAGCACAAGCACTTCACAACAGTGAGAATAATTGCTACTTAAATGTGCTATAAATCAACATATAATGCAAGGATACACAGTAACAGTGCAGAACATTTACTGTACTTTAATAGCAATAAAAAATGGTTAAAAAAAACCAAAAGGGTGCTAAATGGGATATTCATTTTATTCTCGCAGAAAAGGACCAGGAAGAAAAAAAAAGAAAAAAAGGAATATTCATTTTATGTATATTTTCTAATTCTTTGCTCATTAACTATTTATTAATGTGATACTCTAAATAGCAAAAGCCATGATTCCAAAGATGTATGTGTTATAAACCTCAAACTTACTTTTAGACAATCTCAGGGAGGATATACTTTCATATGTATAAGTATACACCAAAATTGAAAGGAAAACTGTGATCATATTGTTTCTAATTTTGAAAATCTCTGTATGTTTTTAAAAACAATTTTGTGTGCAGTTGAACTCTTTCAGAAATAATGGGAGAGTGCTAAAATAAAAGGAAAAGAGTTTTCTAAGTATCTAAGACCCGATTAGAACAAGAAACTTCCAAAAGTTAAAGGGAAAAAGGGGATAGAGTGTTAGATGAGGTAATTCTCCTTAACTTCTAAGTGCAAAGTTTAGAATTTGTAGATAAAATTTAGAAAATGTTTAAAATAAATACATATTTTCTCAGGATGGACTTATCTTTCTTCTGCCACCCTTGTGAGGTCTGGAATACTAGATCATGTTAAGATACATGGACAGATGCTCTTTTAATATAAATAATGGAAACGAGGTTAATCTAGATAATGGAAAGTCTTGATTATTTTGCAGATAATCTCGGAAGGCACTCAACATAGAATCTTCATTGGCCTCTTCCCAAAACCTTTGCTGGCACTTAATGATGTCACTTAGTCTCCAGCTTCTTCATTTTTCTGCTCTCAAGCTTGGTGTGTCATAATGGTTCCCCTCATGGTAACAAAATAGCTGCCTCAGCTCCAAACATCACATCATCATGTTCAAAAAGCAAGCGAGGAAGAAGGGCTAAGAGCTTCTCATCATGTATCTCTCTTTTTATCAAGAAGGAAAATATTTTCCAGCAGCTGCTCAGCTGACTTCTCTTTTGTCTTTTATCTCAATGGCCACAACTTTTTCACCCACCTCCCATAAACTAATCACAACAAAAGGGAATGAATGTATCCACTGAATTAGAACACTCACAATTTGTCCCCTGGGGCTAAGGGAGGGACCCACTTTCCCTGATTATATTGTTACCAAATCTTTGAACAAGATTGGATTTTTGTTAGCAAGGAATTAGGGCAAGATGATTGTGTGGTCAGAAACCAATAATGCCTACCACAACACAAAGGCTGGTATATATATCTGAATGTCAATTTATTTGTTTACACTGAGAAATATTATTCCCCCCCCCACTCCCACCCCCCAAAAAAACTGGGCACTTGAGTTATCTGGCCAACATATTCTTTCCTTATTAAAAAAAAATTCAAGGGAAGTATTATGGTTTGAAAGTGTCTGCCAAAAGGCATGCATCGAACACTTAATGCTTAATACAACAGTGTTGGGAGGTGGAGCCTTTTGGGGGGTGTTTAGTCGTGAAGACCCCACCCACCCTAATGAATGGATCAATGCCAATTATAAAAGGGCTTAAGACTGCAGGTTTAATCTCTCTTTAATCTCTCTCTCTCTCTCTCTGCTCTCCCCTCCCCTGCCCCTCCCACTCTCGTCTCCCTCTCTCCTCTCACCCTCTTGCGTTCCACCATGGGTTGATGCAACAAGGCAGCAAGAAGTCCCCCACCCAATGCTGGCATCTTGGTATTGGACTCTCCAGCCTACAGAACTATGAGAAATAAATTTCTTTACTAATTACCCAGGCTGTGGTATTCTGTATAGCAACACAAAACAGACGAAGACATAAAATTAAACTAATGAGAAAGCTGCTAAGTGAATGAGGACTCAGACCTAGAGAAGTAGTTATTCTCTGTGTTCAGGTTGTCTCTTCTGCCTGCAGCGCCTTTCCCTTTTTAACTCCCACATGTCCTTGACAATTCAGCTCAAGCATCATCTCCTCTGGGAAGCTTTCTTCGTCACGCCCTCCCTCCCCTCCTGCACTCCCCACCCCTAAGCTGAGTTACTTGCTTTTCTTCTGCATTACCACGGTGTACTGTGCCTAACTGTACCATTACACCTACTCCATTGTATTCCAGTTATCACTTAGGAATCCTCTCCAATAAATGTGAGTTCCTTGGAAACAGAAACTGGGCAACCTTGCTTTTGTAGTCTCCGTGGTGAGCACAGCACAGGGCTCAATATATGGATATCAAAGGACAGATATTTGGGATAAGCAGAATAATGAGTCCCCTGCCCCAAGATGTCTACATGCTAATCCTTGAAACCTGTCATGATGGTCAATTTATGTGTCAAATTGGAGAGTGTTTTTGAATGAAATTAACATTTAAATCATTCAACATTGAGTAAAGCAGATTGCCCTCCATAGAGTGAATGGGCCTCATCCAATCAGTTGAAGGCCTGAATAGAACAAAAGGACTGTTTTCCCCAAGCAAGAGGGAATTCTTCAGCCTTTGGATGTCATCTGTACCATTGGCTCTCCTGAATGTCTGCCTGCTGGCCTTTGGACTGGAACTGCACCATTGCTTTCCAGTGGAACTTCCTGCTCACACTGCAGATTTTGAATTTGCCAGCCTCCGTAATCACATTAGCCAATTTCTCTCTCCATCCATCTCTCTCTCTCTCTCTCTCTCTGTCTCTTTCTCATTTCTATCTCTCCTCCCCCTTTATAGCCACCCCTATCTATATCCTGTTGGTTCTGTTTCTCTGGAGAACCATGACAAATGTATCTGTGAATATATTACCTTACATGACAAAAGGGAGTTTGCTGGTATGATTAAGGAAGGATCTTGAGATGGGAAGATTATCTGGGATTATCCAGTAGGCCCACTGTAATCACAGGAATCCTTATAAGAGGAAAGCAGAAGAGTCAGAGGCAGAGAAGACCGAGGGCAGAAGCGAGGGTCCACATGGTATGATTGCTTGCTGGGAGCTGCAAATCAAGGGTAGTATTGAGAAGCTGGAAAAAGCAAGAAAACAGATAGAACCTCCAGAAGGAATGCAGGCCTCATAACACCTTAATTTTAGCCCAGTAAGACTTGTTTTGGATTTCTGATTTCCCTATAAGATAATAAATTTATGTTGTTTTAAGCTAGTAAATTTGTGATGTTTCATTATAGCAGCAACAGGAAACTAATACAGTATTCAAGAAATATATTTTGGTTGACAAAATCACTTAAGTGTTTAATACATTAAGGTATTATAATAATAGCTAGCATTTATTTATTGCTTGCTATACTATGTAGTAGGAATTTTTACACATTGAATTTGATCCTCATAGCCAAACCTTTGATTAAGATATAATTATACCCATTTACAAATGAGCAAACTGAAATTCAGAAAGATTGCATAATTTTGGAAAAGTATCATGCCAGTAACTGCTATTGCAGGTATCATAAACCCTAGCACATTCTTTTATCTTTTCTTTTTCTTAATTCAGTAGAGGCATATTCTTCTAAATTCCAGCGCTCCCAAGGTATCCTAAGACATGCAGCTTTCCAATGCGACATAGGAAGCCAATGGTAGCACCAAAGGATGGCTTGAGGGGCCATTAGCCTCTCTCAAATCTCCTTCATCACCCCTAAAGTAACCTAAATAATGGTGAAATTGAAATGAAATCAGTGTGCTTATTTGCAAATGCAGTTTCAGAACAGACTCCTAGCTCTGCACAGTGTGGGGGATTGTCTCCCATAGGTCCCTCCCACAGGACATTCTGGAGCAGCCCAACAGGACCCTGCAGATTGAGTCCTTCTGTACACTCTCTGTGGACTGAGACAAACTAAATACTGGGGATCTGGCTTGACTTTATTGTCATATTTGTATATGTTTATTAATCCCTATCTTTTGAAAATATTAATGCAATCAATTAGACCCTACCCAGGGCTTCCTCAGGCAATGAGACAGTATTTTAAAGATGATTTTGCACATGTGTAAGTGTATTTCTTATAGATTTTATAAATTTATAATTAACTGACAATCCTATTTCCAAGTTTATGAGCTTCACTTCATTATTGCCCTAATACATTAGCTATACACTAATTACATCAATATCTGAATATTTATTTAGAAAATCTTTTTAATGAGCAAGGACTTATAAAGTCAGTGTACTATAAAATACCAATTGAAATAATTCATAAACTATAAAAATTCTGCTCAATATAAGTAGATGTGACCAGAGATTTATTTTGAGTAATCATGGCTTGGTGTAGAAAGTCCACCGGGAAATATTTAAAATGATAATATTGATCACTTTTCTATACCTATGGATAAAATAGAAAGATCAGTTTTCTTTCTTTGCGTTTTTTAAGAAGAAAAGTTGTAATTTTATTTTTTTTATCTTAGAGACTAAATTGTTTTATAGCTGAAATTTGAAAGAGGTCTGAATGTAATTATTTGTCTAATTGAACAGTACTTTTCAAAGAACATAATAATTAGAAAAGATTATGGTTGGAACATTTCTAATATGGATAGTTTAGAGTTTGTCTGTATAAAACCAGTGTGGGTGGACTTGTCACCACTACCCAGGAATTCACACTCGGAGCATTCTTTTAAAATTTGAGAACTATGCATTGCCAACCACATAGAGTTTACTTAGTATACTCATGTAAAGTATGGGTATCTTTACAAATCTTTTGGTTAAATACATTAATTAACTTACTTTAGAATGTTAAGTAGAATAATAAGTAAATTTGTAATCAGCAACAGTTTTAATCACAAACATACTTTACAGTAGCTGTAAAATTTTTTGGAAGAAATTAATTATAGTAGAGATTTCTTTTAAATGCTTGTTTGGAATAAATGTTAAATGCAAAAACTACAGAGTGTAAAGCTTCAGAAATAAGTAAAAGCCAAAATCCTCCTGATGAACTTTCATCTTTTCTCTGCCAAATTGTTTTCAACCTCCATTTCTCCTTTTTCCTGATTAGTACTCCCTTTTATTAAATCATTTACTGGAAGTGTTGTCCCAGCTACTCAGGAGGCTGAGGTGAAAGGACTGATTGAGCCCAAGAGTTTGAGGCCAGCCTGGGTAACACGGCAAGACCCCGTCTCTAAAACAAATAAAAATAGGAAATCATTCACTGAGTTCTGCCAATTCTATACCCTTAGTATTTCCATTGGAGTAGCTCCCTCTCTACTGTGGCACTTTTGATTGTGGCCACCATCATCTCTTGGCTTGGTTTATGGCAACAGCCTTCTAAATGGTTTCTCAGTTTCTTTGCCTCTAACCTCCACTACCAATCTCCTACCTACAATCATGCTCTAAAATTCCCATAGACCAACTATTCTGAAATGAAAATCTAATCATGCCAATCTGCTACTCTGCTGCTTAAGGCCTTCTACAGCTTCTCATTGCTCTCAGAATAAAATTCAAACCCTACACGTTGGGTGTGAGGCCCCAGGTGATTTAGACCCTGTTTAGATCTCCGATTGTATGGTCACTTACTACAAACTTGAAGGGCAAGGACTAAGGCTTTTATTTATTTATTTTTCATATTCTCATTGCCAGCTCAGTGCTTAGAAAATAGTAGATACTGAACGAATATGTGTTAAGGAGTTTCTGGCCTAGTTCTGCACAGTAAAAAATATGCTCTCGATCTATTGAAGCGATGAAGTGGACAAGCTTCTTAAATTCCCCATCAGCTCTCAGACTCATCCTTGTGCTTGTTTCCTAGACCTTCCCTAGCATTCGCCTTCTGCACTGTGACACTGTGCTTTCATGGCTTGTATAACTCAAGGACTTTGAGTTATACCAAAGGTTAAGTAAGCCAAAGGTTACTTCCCAGAGTACTACCTGGGGGAGCCTCTCCCCACCAGTACCTAAAAACCAAATGCCTTTAAGTTGCATGAGTAAGGTACATATAAAACTTAGTATATTTATTTTAATCACTAAAATTCAATTTTGCTATTCTCAGATAAAGAAACAGTATTTTAAATATACTTGTGAACCCCCAGAAGGTTATTTTAACATTTAGCATCTGCATAAACAAATATATACTATTACGTTGGGGAGGTTTTTAAATTTTAAGGCAAGCTTTCCTGGCAATTTTGGTTTTAGCTCTAAGCTACTTAGTTAAACATTCAGATGTTTCCTGAGCTTCTCATCATTAACAATTCTCCTTTTCTGGCCTCTTTAAGTAGTCCAATAAAAATACATATTATGAATTGGATGGTACTCAGTTCCATCATGAAAAAAATTTCATTACTTAACATTGGGATTCGCCAGATGAAGTGACATTTAACGTAATTTAAATGATGAGATAAGTAAGTTAAGCCATTAATAAGGATAGAGAGATTATATACTTAGCATCTTTGACTATACTATCACTAAGTGGTTATTACTTTTTAAATAATTCATATATTAATCCATACTTCCATCCATCCATTCATTCATTTTTTTCTGAAAATTTCTTCTTGAATCATTTTACAATTATTTCTTGAGAATCTACTATGTGCTAGGTTCCGTTCAAGGCAGCAGAGACACAGAGCCTGCTAGATAGTAGGTGACATCTCTCCCCTGATGGAGTTCGTATTCACTGAGCAGAGACAAACAGGAAACAAGGAAACAAAGTGTAGAATAATAATAGCTTTAGAAATTGCCAACCACTGTAAAATAAATAAAATGTGGCAATGGGATAAAGTGATGGGGGAGAGATGTCAACTTTAGTTAGGGCGATTCTGAAAAATCCTCTCTGACAAAATAAAGGATTTCGATAATGAGATTTCAACCACGAGGAAGAGCCACAGGAAGATTTGGAGGAACAGTGCTCTACACAAGGTAGACAAGAGCTCTGATGTGAGAATAAATATGCACATTCCAGGAAAAAATAAAAGACCAGTGTGATGAATTATAATATAATGACTCTCTTGTGCCTGGACAAGAGATAAGGATGGCTTCAACTAGGGTTTTAACATTGAAGATGTTAAGTGCCTGAATTTGTTAGATATTTCTGAGGTCCAACCAACGAGACTTGTTATGGCACATGGGGTATGAGGGAAAGAGAGGCTCCCAGGTTTTTGACTTAAATAACTGGGTGGATGGTTAACTGACATGGAGACTACCAGGGGGAGTTCTATTTGGAATCTGAGAAATATGTAATATATCCAAAAGAAAATGTCAAGTAGGAAGTAGAATATTTGAGTATGGAACTCGAAACATGCCAGAAGTGGAGCATTCACCAAACATTTCTCTGCTCCAGGCTATTTTCTTCTGTATCAACTCAACGTTCATGAGAACTGCAGCCACCAGCACCCATATCATATAGCTACAAGGCCTAAGATCAGAGACCACCTGTGTCAACATGATATTGTTATTTGTTCCAGGAAAATTTGCCCAGAAAAGATAAGATCATAAGCCAATAAATAATTTCACTGTTTGCTTTGGGAAATCCCTGCAAATCAGATTATCTGAGAGAAGTCTGCTTACCTGGATAAAACTCCCTTATCAAACCATGGTCTATTTATCAAGACTCACTTTAAGATTCTCACCTCACTATGCCTATCAACCCTAAACTATTATGTCACAAACTTGCCCAACCCCAATCTTTTTCCCACTTTGAAAACCTGCCATAAACTCCCTTAGCCCAGACTCCCCAAATCTTATACAATTCTCTGACTCCTCCCTGTTGGTTCCGTCTAGGTACTGTTCTCCCTGACTGCAGGGACTTCTAGTAAACGAGTTTTGCTTTGCTAAGTTTGTTTGGTTATATTTTGGAGAGTTAAACATTCTTTACTATTTTTTCTCTCCTGCCCTTATAGTATTCATCCTGCAAATAACTACCTACCAGTTCTGAAACTCACAATTAGTAGAATGAGATTTCTAAAGTTGGGAGGAACCATAAACATCTATTCTAATCAGTTTATTTTATAAGTGGGAAAACTGAAGCCAATTGTGACTTGTCCAATATCACAGTTAGTTAGTTAGTTAGTAGCTACTAGATCATAAAAACTATAACTCCCAGTCTGCTACTCTTTATGGAAAAATACACACGCTCATGTTGAGCAAGATGAGTATTAGTTTTATTTTATTATCTATAAGCTTCCTTGCAGGAGAGAGAGCAATCTGTTTTTGTTTTTGTTTGTGGCTGTGATGCTTTTTTACTACTTGCCAGGCTGACTTAGGCATTAAGCATATGTATTCATAGAGACATTAGAAAATTTTAATTTACATTTACTAAAAATCAAATATTGAAAGTTTACTAATCAGCAGAAAGGTACAGAAACATCAACTGTCAAATCATGCAATTCCTGATGTATTACAGCTGCAGTTTTCTCCTAATCTAAATATACAGAAAAAGAAACAAATGAAATTTCCTCAACTCACCAAGTCATACATTGCATCTCAAAGGGCAAGATTTGCCATGTGAAATACAAGAAGTTATAGTCTCTTTGAATAACCTAAGTATAGAGACTCTACATGTAAATATAAAATAAAAAACAAATATAGAGCAAACGGAAGTACACAAATTTGATATGGGTG
>RJWJ010020103.1:0-29474 GCA_004363605.1 Indri indri | reverse complement strand
TCACTCTTGCCCCTCTGTAACTGCTGGTGTGGCTGTGGCTGCAGCTTCTCTGGTAGTGGGCCACTCAGTCCCTCTATGTCTAGTTAAAGTTCACCCACCAACACTGTGCCATCTTCTTTACTCATTCCAGGAAATTACTGGATATGACTAAATAGAAATATAGTCAACACAGAAAATTACTCATGTCCCGCCTCCCTGTAGTATTCTCCTCCCTGTTCTGATTATAAATGATCTACTCATTTATAATCATTGCAATGGGGTCCCAGAAGGTGCAGACATAAAATTTGTGCTTGGTCGGCCATCTTGAACCAGAGGTGGTTAGGAACAGCACTGGACACTAATCTGTCCCTGCAGGTCTGACTTTGGTTGGGCTGCTTGAATCTAAAAGTGTCAGTAATGGTTCTAAGATGCTCTTCACTAAAGAAGGCTCACATCTGTGTGACTGATGGATTTTCAGGAACACAAGTTGGGTTCATTGCAGAAAGTACACCCAGGGCTAGCAAGATGCTGAACAGAGTCAACAACTGCCTCACTGGGTCAGTTCAGAGATATAACAAGCAGAAAGGACCCTGAAATGATTCCTGGTACCCCAAGTTTGGACCCTTTCATAATAGAAACATGGATGAGTGTATCGGGCTAGCAAGGTTTCACCTTAGAAAGCAGAGTAATATTAGGATTAGAGACTAATTATCTGGGAGTTATCACAACTATGAGTTACTGAGTTTCCAGGCTGGCCACTTCCCCCACTTCACTTTCAAGAAGGGACATCAATTTCTACTTGTCAGTCCAGGCAGAATTTTTCCCTTCCTTCCCTTTTCATCTTATCTTCTTCTCTTCTCCTTGCCTTCCTCATGCCACACCCTAAGCCCAGCCCCTCCTCCCTGCCCACCCATCTAGACACCCTGCATCCCCGTCTCTTCTCTCACTACTCCAGAGCCTGCTCCAAGTACCAATGACCAGCAGGACTTACAGGCCACGCTCCTGGGGCACTTGTGCTTTGAGAGAAGTTTTGTATTTTCAATCAAAACCTCTTGGTATTTCTCAGAGGTTGTGTGTTTATGGGGAGTGAGCACTGTCAACTGCAGGCCATCCCCTAGCTGATGTGAGTGTAGGCAGCTAACAACTCACACCTGCTTTCTTCTCCAGAGAACTGTCCTCAGGTGAAGGGAGCCTCTTTCAAGGGGGGCTGCACTCCCCTTCCACACCCACACCCAATGGCTGACTTACATGGGGTAAAAAAGGCCAGTTCTCTTGCCTCAAGGAGAGGACAACTCTCTGGTGTAACATATGTTACAGAGTCCCCCAGCTAGACTTCAACTGAGACCACATCCTTGTTCAGTCTTTCTTTTCAGGTTTCCCCCAAGAGCACAGCCTCATTAGACCATGTGCTCCCAAATCCCTATCTCAGACTCTGCTTCTAGGAAACCTGGGACCCAAGATGTGGTGGGAGAGACTTAGGGAGAAAATGGGAGGGACACCTTGGCAAAAATCTCACTTGAATACCTGGATGGACATCTCAATCCCCAAACCCTTCTCTGTACCTACTGTGCACCAACCTAAGCACTGGAAATAGTCTAGGAACAGGGGATAAGTTCAGGGGCCAAGTGGCCAGTTCACGACCTCAAAGGGATTATAACTTTCTAATACCTTAAAAACTGTCTCAAAATGTTTAAATCCCATAGTGGTTAGAAGCAACCCTGCAAATCATGTATTTTATCATTTTGCAGATGAGGAAAAGGAGGCCCGGGGGGGGGGGCGGTGCCCTGCTGTGGTATCTCAGGCCGCCAGCCCCACAGCTCTCTCCACTTCTGGGCCATTGCTCCCGCTGTGTGCACCTGCCACCTCGGGTCCTGGTTGCGAGCATTAAGGTTCTGACCTGATTCTTTTGGGCAATCTTTTGTCCCTTTTTCCAGCGGAGAACTGGTGTCAGGGCTGGCAGCTCCCTCTCCTCCTCTCCAGTCACGTGCTCACCGAGGCTGTAGGCCGCTTCAAACACGATCGGGCTGATGACGTCCTGCACCCTCCGCTGAAACAATAAACAAATACGCACGTTAATTACTAATCCTGGCTGACAGTTGTGGAGCATTTCACTGTTTACAAAGACCTTCCACATGCGCTGCCTCATGTGATCCTCACAATTGCCCCTGTGAGGTAGGATTTTGTTACTTTCATATTTTAAATGAGGCAACTAGTGCCTAGGGTGTTGTTAGCATCTTGTCCAAGGCCACTCCACTGATGGGTGGGGGCTTTTCTTCTGTACCTTGCCTTGCCTTTCCTAAATCATCTTCTCTTGAGCGTATGGAAGACATTACTTTACTCATCTTCCAAATATTCTTAGAAGCCAGTTGGGAGGCAAGAGAGCATCTGCACTCACACTGCTAACTCTTTGCATTCACGGTGTTTTGATGATCAAAGCTCTTTTGCATTGAGATAAATATGGATTTTGTGTTGGGGCAGGGGACCCAAAGACACTGAAGGGCCCAGTGTTGTCACAGAGTTAGTCATCAGTGGAGCCAGGGATGAAAGTCTGACTTCTGGCCTGTGATCTTTCCTCTGAAATCCAAGAACCTAGAGACCCAGGGGAATGGTAGATTGACAGTTACAATGGGAAAGAAAGGGAAGAGAGTAAATATGGCCTGAACACCTACAAGATGCCAGCATCTGCATTAGGTGTTCTAGGGAGATGAGCAACATGCTCAAACCCTGTGAGCGAAGGCTTATTATCCCCCATTGTACACAAAAGGAAGGTGCAAGACTATGTTCCCCAGGGCACATGGCTAGTAAGGATTTTGAGTGACATCTGTTCAGCCCTGGAGTTCTTGGCCTTTCTGCACAGAATGCCATGCAAACTCCTCCCCCTGCATGGCTCCTGGGGACTATAGCCCCCCACCCCCCCATCTGACGAGTCAGAATCAGAAGCAGGAGTAAAGTTAGTAGGGAGTCCTGCATTCAGGGCCAGCGTGCTCTACAGGGGGTGGGCTGCTCCAAGGCCTTCCAAGTGGAGCAGGGCAAATCTGAGAAGTGGCAAAGGAAAGTGGCACAAACTGCCAAGTCCCTGGGGAGAGATGGGGTGTTGGGCAGCAGGCAAGTGGGCATGGCCCTGGTAAGGAGCGAGAAGAGAAGCTGGGAAGGCAGAGGCCACCTTCAGGGCCATGAGCACAGAGCCAAGGATGTCATGCTATTTATTCTCTGTGTTTGGAGTTTGGAGCACTGTGGTGCTGTGTTCAAAATGGTAGAACGTTCTGAAGGTCTCAGGAGGCATGCAGGGAGGAGTTTGGTACCCCCACCCCGCAAGACCCAGTGTCCCTCCCTAGAGATACACATGCCTGCCAGTTTAGGGATACTTAAGTATCCATCCAGTCTAAGCATATGTAGCAAGTGGTAGCTCAGCTTGCACTGCACCTTGCTTTCTCCACTTAGCATGTATCCGGGAGATGGCCTGTCAGTACCACCTCCTTTTTAATGACATACAGCATGTCATCATTTGGATGCCCTTACTGACCCATGTTTGGGCCCAAAGCTACTTTAACAAGCGAGGGGGTGGCAGCCCATCCACAAACTGTAGTGGCATTCTCCAAGATGGGTCCTAGGAGCCTCAGTTCCCTGGAGGCAGAGTAGATAAGAGAATGTAATTAAATAAGCTGGGGGACACCAAGTTAAACAAATTTAAAGAGGATTTTATTCTGTTGTTTCTGTTCTCATGCCATTGCCTCTGAGAAGGTGGTGGTCCCAAGTTTATTGGGCCACGGAACCTTGTGTTTCCCGAGTTCCTCGGGACAAGGCGGGGTGAGTAGAACATGCTCAGAGACACTGGAGGGCAGATTAGACACCTCTTGCAGCAGCCCAGGAGAGGAGATGGTGGGGCAAGCTAAGGTGTCATGGGCAGGGGAGGCAGATGTCGCCACGCCAGTGGCTGCTGAGCTCCGGGGCACGGGGGACAGGGTAAGGGGCACAGATGACTCCGGCAGTGGGAGGCTGAGCAACTGACAGATGACTTACATATGTGTTCAGGAAAGCGTTCAGCTGGGAATAAAGCCAATTATTCAGCATAAACGAAATACAGGACCTCTCCAGGGGAGTGACGAGGGAGGCTTTGGACAAACCATTTCCAGAAAATCCTCTTGAACTCCAGATTTTAGGAACAGACCTTTGATACCCATGTCCTTTCAGGGAGCAAAGCACATGCCTAGGATCCACATCCTCCCAGCCTACTGACTCTGCTAACCAGAACTTACAGATTATTGGTGGTGTGGAGAGGAATGCATGAATGCAATCATACTGTGTCTACAAATACATTCTCCACTGTTTATTTAAGGGTAATGATCTTAAGCTTTTGCATTCAAATCCTTCATGATGAAACAAGTCAGTAATCATGTCGTCCTTCTGAAGATGAGCTGGGAAGCCAGAGGTAACCTCACATTTCCTGGTTACCAAAGGTGTCCCAGTCACTGGGCGAGCTCTTCTCGGACACTGTTTTACTTAATCCTCACAATACCCAAGCTTGTAAATTATTGCCCCCAATTTACGGACGAGGCAACGCAGGTGTGGGAGCTCAAATAAATCGCCTTCCTTCCCAAAGCCAGCAAGTGGAAGCAGAAGCAAATCCACCTTCCTTGTTGTCCATCAAATACTATTTAAACGCCATCCCAACTGCTTTAGGTTCTGACAGCATCCTAAACATTTACTTGTTTACATAAAAGCACATAGGGTGAGGAGAGAAATGGTTTATACACTAGGATTAATGTGAATAAATGACAAATAAGAAACAGGGGCTTGAAGCAGGGCTCTTTCTAAATGCAGCCATGCAAGCCATGATGGCTGCGGAGGGAAACCTTAGTCACGGCATACCTTATTTTGGATGAGTGATGAATTTGGACATCTAGGGATGCAAATGCTGCTGTCGGGAAATGACTACATGAGCCTGTTTTAATTAAGAAGTTTGAAAAGCAGCTTCTTATTACACGTTCCAGTAGCTCTGGGCAGAAGAGACCCAAACCACACTGAGACGTGGGTGGAGGTAAGGGCGGCTGCAGCAATTAGACACAGGCCAACACCCCCAAAAGGATGACCCCTCCTTCCCGCACTGTGCTTGTTTTATCTGAGCTGCAAAGGAAAAGTAGCAGCACAGTTAGTGGTTTCCTTTCATTTTTGCAAATGGAGCTTCCCTGAGCTCAGTACTGTAATTAAGCGGAGGAACTCCTCAGGATAAAGAAAGAGGTTTAGGGCTCTGGCACAGACCACAGTCGCTAAAATTTTACTACTTTAAAAAAAAAAAAATCACCACTACAAACTGAAGCTTCTAAAGTTTCTAATAAATCTTTTTATTCTGACAGAGTGAAAGGCAAGAATCTACCTTTTCCTGCTAAAAATCTACAAGAGACTCCTGTCTTTGAAAACTGAAGGAGCTCCCAGGGAGGAGAATACCCAGACTGGTGGCAGAATTAGCAGCAGCTGAGGTTTTATGGGGAACTTAACATATGCTCCATTTGAAATTTATTGGGTGCTTACTTTATGCCAGGCAATGTGCTGGGCCCCAGGGAAACAGACATGAAAGACCCTCAGGGAATAATTAGACTCAGGGGAAACAGGCAAGCAATGACAACGTACGGCAACATGCACCCGGACACAGGCGGCTTTGGGAACACAAAGGAAGGACACCTGATTCAGGCTGAGGGCTGGTAGGCTTCCCAGAGGAGATGTCCCTGGGCTGAGCAGAAAGACAGAGGGACATCAGCCAGAGAGCAGGCAGGAGGCACGGCTGTACCATGTGGAGAGGGCACGTGGCGTCTGGTGGACTGCGCCAGATTCCCAAGGCGGGAATTCAACCTGGCGGGCAGCAGTGGGGGGAGGGAAGCTCACGCAGAAACCAGATCTCAGGGGGGACTTACAGGTTGTGTGACCTTCATCCTAAAAGCTAGGATAAGCTGGGAGTGGGGTAACATGACGCTATAAAAAATCCTTCTTGCTACTTAGATTGATGGGGGCAGGGAGGCCAGCATAGAGGCCCTATGAGCTGTGATCTAGAAAGATTCCTCTAGCTCTAGCATGGAAGTGGATTTCTGGGTGTAGGACTGGGGAGAAGTAGGCTAAGGAGGAGGCTGCCACAGGGGTTCAGGGGAGATGGAGAAAAGGGGACCCTATCTACCTGGTCAAAGGAGGATGCGCACTACTATTTGGGAGAAACACCCTGCCGACTCGATTCCAGCTCTCACTCTATGACCCTAAATAAGCTGGACCTGGACGTACCTCCTGACTAGCCACGTGACTTAGAAACCTACCTTGCTGCTGCTTGTCTCCACCAAACAAGGAAAGGTTTTTCTCTTCCTTAGCTACCCAGCAGCTACAGGGGTAAATTAAATGAAAACAGGAAGGGTTGGCCACACTTTAAATTCGAAGGTCAGCAAATAAGCAGTTAGCATTAAGCCAGATAATTGGTTTGGGGAAAAATCCTCTAAGTGTTTTTAAAGAGACCAGCATTTTTTCTTTTTCCAAACATGTGATCTTTTTGTCCCCTCCATCCCTTCTCCTTTCTTACTATTTATTTCTCTGCACCCCACCCTACTTCCGCCTCTGGTTACTTTGCAGACACTCCTAGAAATGAGAAGTCTTCAAAGAGTGGGATGCCTTTTTCCTTTATCTCTATGTTCATAATAATTAGAATGGCAGCTGAAATGGTATAGGCTACTTTAAAATTCTCATAAGCTTGAAGATCCTTTTAAAAGCAAACTGAGGATTTTGCATTTCCAGTAATGGTAGAGTACCTTGAATGAAGATCTGTCCTCCCATGACAACTAGAAAACCTGGATGTGAACACGCATGCGTGCACTGCCTCCCC
The DNA here is from genome assembly GCA_004363605.1 of Indri indri. Lineage (NCBI taxonomy): Eukaryota > Metazoa > Chordata > Mammalia > Primates > Indriidae > Indri > Indri indri. The sequence goes on along the minus strand of RJWJ010020103.1, from coordinate 22,639 downwards.
CGCCCCAACACCTGTTCAGAGTTTTCAGGGAAGTATCAAGACGGCCAGGACTTCAGAGTCCAGGTTCTCAAGGAGAAGGAAAGAATGGGGAGGTGATCCCAACGTTCATCAGCACCTTTCCCTTTAGGTGTTTCCAGATTTGTAAGCAATGTGAAGCGAGAGGTTTTGAAACTGGTTGTGAGGGGGACTAAAAGGCTGAGTTCTGAGCTGAATTTCTGGCAGTCTAACGAGTCTGTGAAGAGAAAACTTAGAGCTTAGGGCTACTACGGCAGTCAGGACTCGAGGGGCCAAGATCCCAAAGGGAAAGAAGGATGAGAAAGATGAAGCACGTTTAGCATCGTACCCCACCTTCATCCTCAAGGAGTCTGCTAATTCCATGGCAGCACAGGACTGTGCCACTAAGACAGCAAGCAGAAGGCAGTAGCTAAAGTGCTGAGAAGATGTATTTTACTGGAGATTGAACACAGCAAAAGAGAGGACCAGTAACCAGGAAATTAATAGGAAATATCCAGGTCAAAGCATGGAGAGGAAAAAGAAAATTCAGAAATAAACCTAAGAGACATTCAGGACACAGTGAAATGTATAACACATTTATAATTATATAATAAATAATACTTATAAAGTACAACTAGCACAATGACTAGCAGACTGTAGATAAGCAATAAATTGTGGTTATTATTTTTACCATAATTTTTAAAATGGCAACTATGATATGAAAATTTCCAAAAACCTCCCTATTGTGAAATAAAGCTTTACTGTGAACTGTGCACACAGCAAGAACCTATTTCTCATTTTACAAGAGAATAAATTGAGGCCAAGTGTGGTTTCATTTGCGGTCCTGCAAGTTAAAAAGTAAACAAAAATTGAAATTAAAACCAAGGGAGAAAATTCTAGAAATAAGTTTAACTAAAACTTTATGAAAAGCACAATTGACAGCAACAGTCTTACAAGATAGGACTTACAGCGGGAAAAGGAGATAAAACTTTATCTTTGAATGAGTTCAGTTAAAAACACTGGCTGGACAGCCAGAGCTCTGAAAAACAGCTGAATTCAAAGAACTTCAGAGATCCTCTCATGCGAGCAGGAAGTAAGTGGTGAGCAAATGAGTACATCTTGTTTCTAGAAGTTTCTCAATGATATTAGAGATTTTACTATGACTCTATATTACTTTATAAGCAATATTATATTATGGTAATATATATCATTATTAGTCCGAAACATACAATCCTTTGGCAAGCATCAGTTCTCAGGGAAGGCAAGAGAGCATTAATTACCCAATTAACATATTTGTGTAAATCACTATTTATGAAAATCACACAGCCTTATTGATGCTTTTTCCTCTTCAAAGGTAAAATATCTAGCTGGAAATTTGGAAAACGGTTTGCTTTCGTGTTTGAGAGTCTGTGTGGGGTGGGATGTGGCTGTGGGAACTGGATCTCAGCTCTGCCCTGAGCTCCAAGCCAGGACGAGGCACCCAGGCAGGGCTGGGGATGACGGGGGTGGGGTGGGGGTGTTGGGGGAAGAGTGGAAGGATGCTGGATGGATGGTTGGGTGGCTCTCTGGAGGAATCTCAGTTGGGCTGCCTTCTGCCAACACTTGGGTCCTGTGTGCCTTGTGCCTGGTATCATGTGAGGCATGGGGCTGCGGAGAGGCGGCAATCAGGGGTGTGATGCAGAGGAGGAGGTGCCCATACAAGAACCATGGGATCACTTCTGGCCCAGAGGGGACAGGAGTGGGCGTGTCACGAATCCCTGGAGAGGAGGTGACCCTGGAAGCAAAACTAGACGTTCAGCAGGCTGGTGGGGGGATGGGAACATAGGCCACCCTTATCAGCTGGCAAAGATAATGTGGAGGCCTAATGGACAACTATATGTCAGGTGAATGAGGCGGCAAAACGAGGGGAAAACAAGGGTATCAGAGAGTCCTAGGTCCAAGGAGCCCTAGCTCCATTTCTTACAAACTGTGTGACCTTGGTCACTTCACTTACTTTCTCTGAACATGTTTTCTCAGACGTACAATGGGTTGACAGAATCAACCTTGCATGACTATTGTGAAGATGAGAGACAATAGCCATCGAGCACCTTGGAGAGCTCCTGGCACTCAGTAAGGAGTCAGCCGTGAGTGCATCATCAGCATCACCACTACACCACCTGGGAAGGGCCGGGGGACAAGACCCCAAGGTGGGGAGCAGAGGGAGAAAGTAGGCTGGAACCAGGGCCCAGGGCCTCAGTAACCGTTCTGTGGGCAATAAGGACTGCTATGAATTTTTAAAGTCAGCCTCAGGACAAGAACCCCAGAGATGATCTGAAGGATTGATGGGGGTGGAGAAGGATGAGAATAGGCCTTCTCAGGGCTTGGGCATTCATCCCCCAGCTGCTCCCACCCCCCACCCCCACACTGGCTGCCATCAGCATGCAACTGCCCCTTCTGCAGAGACCTGTCCTTACTTAAATGGGAGCATCTCGCCTAGGTTTTACACTCCTCGCCTCTCCCCACTGGGCCGGCCTCCTAGCAATGACTGACTGGCATGGGGTTCAAAAGGCTGACCCCTTGCCTCAAGGTGGGACAGGAATTCTGCAGGGCAACTCAAGCTCCAGAGCTCCTGCTGGGTCAGGCAGAGGCTGTCTCCAGTGGACAGCACCCGCCCATCGTGCTTCCCTCATTCCCCTTGTCCTGAGAGCTCCTCTCAATAAATTGTGTGAACTCGAATTCCTCTCTCAAGCTCTGCTCTAGGGAACCTGACCTCGCACAGTAACCCACTATTAGAAAAAACGGTGGCAGCAGAAGCATAAACCTATATACACACGTGATATGCAGACCAAATAAGGACTATTAGAGGCAGGAGAGACAGAGTCCCTGCTTGCTCAACACCTACCCTCCACCCTGCGGCACACCAAGGGGAATCCCCTACGACCACCTGGAAACCACTCACTGTAGAGATAACGAAATTGAGAGACAAAGAGACTCATCAAGACAACAGAGCCAGCACCCTTCTCTATTCTGCCCCCAGACTCTGAGAGCAAGAATGCAGCGGAGGTCAGAGAGGGATGCTGCGGCCAGGGGAGTCTTTGAACCTGCAGCCCTGTGGGCCCCTCTGAATCCCAGCCTCTTTCTGGGCAGGAAATGTGGCAGAAAGGGCAGGGCTGTGAAGGTTTCCTAAGTGACCCAAAGAGGCCCTGAGTGCCCCCGGGAGATATTGGTCTGCAGAGGACAAACTCCTCCTTGTTCAGGCTCTGGCCTGCATGGCCACAACTGGGTGCCTGATGGATTGTGCAACAATTTGTCCTCGTGCCTGTCTCTACCGCCAAACCGTGAGATCAGCATGGCAGTGGGGCAGAAAGCAGAACCCCAAAGCAGCTCATTCCACAGCAGCTCAGACCTCTATATTTAAAGCTACAGATGTCAGAGGATTCCCATATGTAGCTGACACTGAGTGCCCTAGCTGCTACAGGCACTGGCTACACCTACAACCTTCTCAGGAGAACTGCCCTTCGGTGACAGCGCCATCTCCTCCAGAGAAGCCTGCAAGGTGACGACACCCTGTGATAGGCAGAATTCTAAGATGACCCAGTGACCTATGCCCATGTATAATCCCCTCTCTTGAGGGTGGGAAGGACTGGATATATGATGAGTGTCACTCCTGTGATAATGTTACGTTGTATAGCAAAGGTGAAGGGAATTTGCAGGTGTAATTAAAGTCCTGAATCAGCAGAATTAAGTCAATCAGAAGGCAGCTGATCTGGGTGGGCCTACTCAGGTGACCCCTTTCAAAAAGAGCTGCTAAGAGATAGTCTCTTTCTGATCTTAAAAAAGCAAGTCACCATGGGCTCCACAGCTGCGAGGAATGAGTTTCACCAACAACCACGTGAGCCTGGAAGATGACCTCAAGCCGCAGAAAAGACCTGGCTAACACCTTGATTGCGACCTTGTGAAACCCTGAGCAGGGGATCCAGCTGGGCCATGCCTAGACTCCTGACCCACAGACACTGTGGGATAGTAAATGTTTATTATTTTAAGCTGCTAAGTTTGTAATTTTTGATACAACATCAAAAAAGAATACCTGCCCCATTCTCCTGGCTGGCTGAAGCAGCGGGACAACAGCCAGTCCCCTTGCTGCTGGTAGTGTGAGCTCTACTCCAGAGCTCTCTCAGAGGGTAGGCTGAGGATAGACTTCTCCTGAGACCACATCCTTACTCAGTTTTCTCCCTGCCCCTTTCTGTTTCCCTCCCTTTGAAGGTACTTCCCCAATAAATCTGGCAAAAAAACCCATCTCAGATTCTGCTTCTGGGAACTGGATGCAAGATACCATGCAATAAATTCCATACTGAATTCGTTGGTTTAAAATCCTTAAAGAGGTAAGAAAAGCTGGATAAAGTGCTAGGGTGGCCCAGAGCTCACGTCTGACCAGGTAGATCTGCAGCAATAGTGGGAACACGTGGGGATTACACGCAGACCATCATTTCGACACTTACGCGCCATTGTGTTCAGCTTGGAGTCTCTGTCCTTCTTTTATTTATTCTCAAAAAGAACAGAGCTAAGTCTCCAACAATAAGTCTTAGGGCCCAGGGGGTGGATTAAAGACACAGATCAGCCCCAGGCTTCCTCAGAGCAAACTTTTTTTTTTTTTCATTTTTGCAGCTGCTCACGAAACACCTTTGTCCGATGTGTGTGAGGCACTGAGATTTACAAAGGGCAAAGCTCAGAAAGAAAAGGGCTGGGACTTGGACCATCCACAGGATTAATAATGAGCTTCTCAACCCTGAAGAGTTGATCTATTACTGCATGTCACATAAACCATAGACTTCTTTTGGTTTGTTTTACTACTGTCAACCAAAATTATATCTTAAACTACATAGGTTCTTAACCTAGAAGAGAATTCAGAGTGTCTGTGAATTTGGATGGAGAAAACATTTAACATATTTATTTTCATTAATCTCTAACTGAAATTTAGCATTTCCTTCCATTATAAATGTAGGCAGCAAACCACAGAAGTATGAGAAAGACCTGTGACTCTGTCATCAATAGGAATCTGAGATATTTCACATCATATTACACTTACAGATACACTGAAATACTGTTTATGCTCATCACTACTTCCAAATTTCAGATCTCATTATTTAATGCATTAACAAAAGTAGGTATATGTTGTAATTATTTCATAAATGTAGTTTTAAAAAACATTTTGATAACTAAATTTCAATATAATTGAATTTCTTTGAAATTCTATATATTTTATGTACTTAAAAACATCATTCTGAGAAAGGATCCATATGCATCTCCCAACTGCCAAAGGGGTCCATGCACAGAAACAGTTAAAACTTTCATCTTAATAGTAAAACGTAATGAGAGAGACCATCCTGTGGTTTCTGAACTGCTTCAAAATATGCTTCAAAACTGCTGAAAGAAACCTTATGTTGTTTCAATCTTCATAGGTTATATGAACTCTCTGGTCTCAGCAGTTAAAAATATACCGTCCATTACATTTTATGACAAGTTCTAGGCCTGGGCTCAAAATCACTCCAGGGCCCCTGGGGTTTTAAGAATTTGGTCCTGGATAGATGTTTTAGGGCAGGGTAGAGCAAAGCCGCTTCAAGGCTGGGAGTTACAGGACAGCATCTGTTCCCCTGTGTGAGCCCATGGGGGGAAGAGCAGAGAGAGAAGGCTTTCCGGGCTCCACGTAGTGTTAGCTGCTTTTACAAAAAGAATCCTGACCTTCCCAGGGCAGGCCTGCTGCTTCATGAGCCCTGAGAGGGTATCTAAGAAAACTGAGAAGCTTACCCTAGACCTTGGTGGTGTGTGAAAATCCTGAACCGTGACTGCAATGAAGAAGAGAGTCAAAAATACCGACCCCACAAGATTTCCAAGTTACTCAAACCACAGTGGGCTTATTTGCTCAGCTCAGGGGCTAACTGAACCAGCACAGTTGCTCTCAATGGCTTGCAGCTTAGCCAGTGAAGAAAGTAGCTGCTCCCCAACCTGTAATAAAACAAGGTCATCAAAATTCCAATAATTTCATCAAACCTTGTTCATTCTCTGGTCTATTCCACTCTCCTTCTTGCCACTCCATTACCGCTGGCTTTCATAAGGTCACCAATGGCCACCATGTTGCTAGATGCAATGGACAGCCTCTCTCTGGCCCCTACAGGCATTCCTCATAGTTGAATCACTTTTTCTTGAAGCTCATCTTTCCCTGACTCCGCCAGGGGATGGCTTACTCCTCTGTCCCCACGGCTCTCATCCTTCCGAGATGACATCTAAAGCAGTAAATGGCATTTATTGACTAAAATATCTACCCCCACCCCCCAACTAGACTGAACTCTTTGGGAGCAGAGGCCACCTCACATTCATCTCAGCATGCCCCGCCTTTAGCACAGTGCATGGAACAGAGAGGACAGCTCGATAAACATTTGCTCGGATGTACGTGAACTGAAATGGACCTTCATCCAGTAGGAAGGTGTTTGTGAATTTTGAGACCGCCCTTCCTACAAAAGGCAGCTTTATTCAATAAACTGACCCTACACCTACAGTCAAGGCACAATGTAGGTATAAACATTTTATTAAACATTTACCTGAAGCTTTACTTCTTTGCTCTACTTTTACTCCTTTCTGTATTGATATCTCACATCTCCACTGCTTTTCTTTTCAAATCTTCCCTCCTTTGTAACCTTGGCTATTTTAAACATCTTTAAGCTCAAAAGAAGCAGTGTCATACCTATCCACAAAACGTTATGAAATCACTTAATAAATGCCACTTATGATGCCTCTTAACTAGAGCTTTTGGGTTTACTGGATAACGTGAGATCCTGAAGGAGTAACAAAGTAGACAGACACAGGGCTCTACTTTGTGGGAAAGGGTTGAAACACTGGCAAACAGATGCTCTGAGTGAGGTCTCCTTTCGTTTTATTCCCTTCAGCATTTGCACTTGTCATATTTGTATTCAACTAACATTGACTGATCACCAATGCACAGGATTGCGTTACACGCTTTTATATATTAGCTGGTATAATCTCGTCATAGCTATTATTTTTCTCCAAATAGTGAAACTTAGGCTCAGACAAATTAAGTCCATACATGTGCCATTTAGAGTCTGTCTATATGATCCGAGGAGATTGCTCAAACTGTCAGGAATCATAGCAGAATACTCTGAACTATCATTGTATTTCCAGAATCTCTGCAAGTAGGTAATAAAAAGAACAGAAATCATTTATCTCACCTCCTCTCCCACCTTGCCATTAGATGGAAACGTTGAACAAATTTAAGATGAACTATGAGTTTTAACAATTTAGAGAATGGAAAAAAATTTCACCTTCCTCTTGAGTAAATATAATAAAACAGCCCTGCCCTCAAAAATTTGAAATCTAATTTAGGAGACACAATAAGCCTTTCAACCCAGCTGGCCACTCTGAGTCTGTCCCTCCTTGTTCCCAAGATGAGGTTGCTCCTTCCTACTTAGGAACCTTGCCTTGGACTCCTCACTCCTCCCTGTCCCCCAGCCAGAGGTCAAGGTGAAGCCCAGTATCTCCTCATCTAAGACATTTTCCCCAAGTGCCTCTCCATCACCTAGTAACAATGAATGACAGTGCCACTTACTGGGCATTCACTTGTTGTTGGAGAATGTATTTTCCAAAGATGGGCGCAAAATATCTCCCACGATACATGCTCTTCTGCAATGTGACACTGCTGCTTCTCCCATCCAGAGGGAGGTCTAACTCCCCTGCCCTTGGAAAGATGACCATGCTGGAGGTCCCAGGCCTGGCTAAGCCCAGCTTCCTAAGCCATCCCTGCCCAGTGCCAGACATGTGAATGAAGAACCTTAGACACAGATTCCCCACACCCAGCTGTTTGAGTCTCCCCCAGCTGAGGCCCCCTGCAGCATGGAGCAGAGACCAACCATCCCCAATACGCCCTGTCCAAATTCCTTGCCCATGGAATCTGTGAGCATAACAAAATGGCTGTTGTTTTACATCATTAAGGTTGGGGTGGTTTGTTCCACAGTAGCCGATAACTAAAACATCCGTCTTCTGTGATGCATAGTTATTTAAGCGTGTCATGGGTGGGGACGATATCATTCTTTGATTAACCTTACACTGTGCCTGGCACAAGAATGTGCACACAGTTGTTAAACATCCCTCATTCTTTTGGTTAACAAATACTTATTTAGAATATACTCTGAGCAGAACAGAGTGTGGTAAGGTCTTCAAAGGGAAATAAGATTCATCTTGCCTCATGGGGAACTTATAATTTTTCTTTAGATGAAACAAGGCCTGTTTGCAAATAGTTCCAATACAAGCCTAAAGAGACACAAAGTGCTGTGACAACCCATAGGAAGAAGAATCCCTTCCCTAGTAAACGACGGTGGAGACTGCACAGGAGGACACGTGTGCAGGGTGGAGGACGAGAAGGGACTGTGAGCCGGGACGGCTGTGTGGGCGTTCCCAGTGGAACTGAGGCAAACGAGCACAGAGCACAGCCCATCTCACAGCGAGCACAGGGAAAGGACTAACCACGTGATGCTTGTGAAGAACTTGTGGCTCAGCGGATGAAAAGAGCATGACACTGCTTACTTTTGGGGAGTCACGCGTTTTTGGGGTGTTGACCTCCCCCTTAGTATGGCATGACATGAAGAGCAGGGGCCTTTCTGAAAACAAAACACCAGCTTCTGGTGCCAGGAAGCTGGAGTTCTGGGGTCCATCTGTCTGCCAGCACCTACCCACCCCCCCCCAAACAGATAACACCAGGACTTACAGCCTCCACGTCAAGGACTATCCTAATCTGAAGTTTCCAAGAAAACCTCAAAGAAACAAACAAAATCCTCTATATTTATAAAACACACTATAAAAGAGTTGGTCCTGCTTACTATATAAAACATTATTTACATCTTCAACTTTATGTCACTGAAAAGTCTAGTAAAACGCTTTTATTGGAATAGGGAAGTGTCTCCAGGAACTTCAAATACAGCACGATTTGTACCAAGGACAAACTCATCTAAAATGATTTGCAAACACTGATGCACTACTGGGGTCCCAAGGACAAAATTGTTCAAAATGATTCACGCAGTTCTGATGAACTCTCTGGAGTCCATGAACCAGCATTCTTGATAGATCTAGAACCAAAGATGATGAAAAGGTTTTGTTTGTTTGTTTTGTAAGTCTTAGGCAGTTGAGTCATCTTCCACTAAATCTCTGTTTCCACAGGTATTCCACATAGGCACTTTGTGTTAGTAGAAATAGCTGAATTCTATGTTCCTGAAATACTATTCGTGCTATATTTATGATCTCTTTGATCACTCTAAGTCACTACCTTCTCCAAGCAAGGTAAATTTGCCCACAATCTTTAAAAGAATATTCTGGAAATACAGCCATAAAGAATGCACAGACACCCTTATACATACCCAGAACACCTGTTTATGTACAGATCAGCTCAAACCTGGGCGTGAACAAAGATGTGCCCTGTAGAAAAAGCTCTGGTTGCAATTCAGATAATCACCTGTAATTAAACATCCCTGCTTGGCTTTCCCACATCAGGCCATCCTGGGCAGGAATAAAAATAGCTTCGAGGAATGACCACTAATGGTGAAAACAGGGCTACCCTCAAATTCAAGATGGTTCCTGTTAAACTTGAACTTTTAAAAAAAGAACCTTCAGTCCTTCCACAGGACCACATCTGCCAGGGCCCTCACCCTCCACCCCAACATCACTCCCAGGCCTGGGCTGATTCTGGACAGTGATGTTGTTTCTACAGGATTCGATGTGCTTTGCACACCTCATTACTATGATAGGCGGCACCAGAGGTTTTAACCCCTTTCTTTCCTGGAAAAGTTATATTCTAAATCTAGTCTATGCAAAAAACTAAGCTGCTGGCCAACGGACATTCGTCCGTTACCTTTCAAACGTCTTTTGCTGTGTAGAATGTAAATTAATCCCTCATATGCTGATGCCTTAATCTGGGAGGCAGGCCTTGCCCAGACATTTAATCCTAGAAATGAAGAAAATTTAGATGCCATTCACAATGAATACTCATTCCACCGTCAAGCTTGGACACATCATCAATCCTCCTTTCCTCACCTATAGGTTGAAAAAAAAAAATGTTGAGCCCATTTTTTTGTCCTTTACACCATTTCTCATGGGCAACAGAGTCATCTTCAACTTCTCACTCCCATGGAACTGAGCCACCCGATTTCTGAGCATGAATCCAAGCTGTCTCCTGGTTTTGGTGAGCACCATCAGCTGCCACTCACCAAGGGCCTTTCGAAAACACTGGTGTTCCTAAGGCAATGGACTAACACTGAATCCTCTGCTGCACACAAATGGCCTGCCATTGTTATGGCCCCGGCACGTGTTCACAGTCCCCCAGAAACCTCTCACACTGGCCAAGACACAGGCGTGTGCCAAGAAACAATTGACTTTCAAGCGTCTATGCCAGAGGGACAACATTAAACACCAAGAGTAGGAAATGATAAATACCCTCACCGGGGACTTGCTGTCCTCCACAGCCCCAGCTGAGGACCCACAGAGATCAAAGGAGAGATAGCCCGCACTGGGAGCAGCGCTTGGTGAGGAGGTCTGCTCTCCTTTGTGGACAGCCTTCTCGTGACCCCTGTTCAACACCTTTTATTCTCACACTGAGATCCGGTATCTCAGTGGTTCAATACTGATCCCCACAACCGTCCAACAGAAAGGATACTCTACAGCACTCCCCCAAACATGGGAGATGCTGGTGATGGTCTTGGTGGGTGTCAGGGGAGTCTGTGAGCTCATGGATTTACCCGACCCTTGGGGCTCAGAAGAGGGGTTTTCCACAAGGAAAAACCATTCCTCCAGAGCTGCAGTGTCCAATATAGCATCCAGGAGGCACATGACATTATTTAAACTTAAATTAATTAAAATTTAATATAATTTAAAATTCCGTTCTCCTGTCCTACTAGCCACATTTCGGGGGCTCAGTAGCCACACGTGAGCAGTGGCTACTATGCTGAACAGGACAGTCTCCGCCAAAGCAGCATCATTCCAGTGAACATTTTTCAGGTGATCTCCCTGGAAACCTCTGAGACCCTCTTGGATGGAAGGGCAGCAAATCTCAGCATCTGCTCGGTGCCACAACAGAAAATTGCATTTGAAACAGGATATTTCCTTGTAACATAAGGACTCCAAATTACCCATGCTATGATGAAAGATAGACTTGCCTTGTTCAAAGCCAAAATAAATATTACAGAACTTTGCCCTAAGAATGTTAAGGTACATGGGGCAAGAATACAGCAATCTGCTTGACTAGGGGACAGTGATGGCCCATCAGCACTGCTTGGGTGCTGAAAGCATGTGGCCTTCTGCCTGCAGGCGGTTTAATGCCCTCCCCCCAACCCGCCAGATATTCTGCATGTCGGCAGCACGTCACACGTGCACGCTATATCACACTCGTGTGTCACCTACAGATGGTGAACGGAGACATGAAGCTTAAAAAAAAAAGGGTTCAACCACTCCAAGTTATTACCGCAGTAAATGACTACATATAAGTGACCACACCATGTGATTTTTTAACCAGCCACCTCCCTTAGAGAGACGTTCATGGCAGTAAAGAAACAAAAGCATCTTTTAGCCTCGGACTGTAATAAAATGTTGCTCACATAGGGGCTGCTGAGCGATTTTTCCAGCATTGCAGGAGCCCACCTCCTTTCAATATGAATCATATTATAGCTCAGATAAGCATATGGTCCAAGTTTATAGAGGACTTTATGAATACTTATTCCTTCTAGAAACCACATGAGAAAATACTTGTCCCTATTTTATGAGGGGTGAACAGTTGAACGCCAGAGAGATCAGGAAAGCTGCCCAAAGCTGCATAGTAATGAGGGAGCAGAGGCAGGATTAGAATCCGCTCCGGTCGGTGGGGAGGAGAGGCGATTTCTTGGCCCCCAGGCTCCCTGCTCGCTCTCCTGCTCCTTTCCTGTCCCTTCTCCAAATAAGAGCCAGGGTAATGTTCTTAAAACACAAGCAAAACCACATACCCCATGCTGGAAACCTCTAACAGCTTCCCTTGGCTTATCTAATTAAACTACCCCTGAGCATGGCACACCGGGGCCCTCGGAACTGGCTCCACAGACCTCCCCTCTCTCCCCTCCCCACGCTTCCCCTCCTCTACCAGACTCTAGCCCCAGCAGCCTCCCTGCCATCCTCAAACACCCGTTCCTGCCTCCAGGCCACTGCCTTTGCTGTTCCCTCTGCCTGCGGTGCTTCCCCCACCCCCAACGCTCAGCTTGACGGGCCCTTCTCAGACATGTTGCCCTGGCCACTTCCCTCATAGCACCTACAACAATCAATCTCCACTTATTTCTTCCTCACACATTCACTTTCCATCGCTCCTATTAGGTAGTAGGCTCTGTGAAGAGTACTCATGCCTATTTCATCAACATCTAAATAGCCCAACAAAAGACTCAGAAACGAGCTGAATAAATGAATGACCTGGATGGATGTCTCGTCTTAGGCTTCACCGACAGGCCTCAGCACTTTCAGGGAAGGGAGGAAGGGCAGCTCTGCGTGATTTCCCTCAACTTTCTGAAACTAACTCTCCTTTCGGGGCTTTAAAGCGGGGAGTGAGAAATACTGAACCCTACGCCAAGGACATCTGCCAAAACTACATATTTTGGTTTTCCGCTTGACGGTGAGTAAAGAAAAGAGAGGGGACATTCGGTAAAGGTGAATCGTAATTAAGGACTGAGCACGTGAATTCTGCACCATTCCCAAAGGCGACACAGAGCCCTCAGTGCGGAAACCCTCTGGCTGAAGATCGCTGTAAGGTTTTCCTAGATGTCTAGCTCACGTGTCTGTCTTCTGCTACTCTCCAGCTACACGCAATAGGATAAACGCCAAAAGGTGCAACTGTACTTCTAAACAATCTGTTTCTAGAGTTTACTTGGTGAATGGAACGATCTATCTCTGAAGCTGAGTTTAACACAAAGTGTTGCGAAGGGTAGAAAACTAGAAAAATCTGCCTGACTAAATGGGAGACTCGACTCCTTACTACTTAGCGTCTCTCTAAGCTTATTACCTACACTCAGCCATCCGTTTCTCCCCATTCCTTCCCAATTTAAAGCTCAGATACTTTACAACTGAAGATGTCTCAAGGAATAATCTTGCTTCCCCATGTCTGCGGATGGGTTGTGGGGGTAGGTGACCTGAGGTGGCGGGGTTGGGGGACACCGGGCAGCAGAGGAGCCTTGGCAATGTCTTACAACTGATCCAACCTCCAATACAAATGCTTGCCCGTCTGCATCCTTGGTCTATTTTCTGGTTGAAATGGGTAGGCTGCTTCTCAGTTCCAGCATAACAACTACAGAAAAGTCGTGCAGCCGGGACTGGACTACACACATCTCGAATGGGGTATGCAGCTGCTCCTTTCATCCAGCAGGGGGCGCCCTCACTGCCCTTCCCCAGCCCAACAAGACCAAATAATGGGTGTGGAGGGAAGAATGGGGCTCTGGGTTAGATGCCCTGGGTTTAAGCCCTTTCAGCTGTGATAACTTGGGAAAGGGATTTAACCTCTCTGAGCCTCTCCTTGGGCAAGGGTAGAGGTAAGTGAATGGATATGCGTCTCAGTGTCTGGCACACCAGGTGGAAGGGGCTGTCAGTGTGTTTGGTGAAGCAAGAGCCCTTGTCACATGGCCCCTTGTCTGTTACTTGTCAGTAAAGAAACTCAGAGATGCTCCTTTTAAAGCTTAACAGCATGCCTTAATTCTCAGGAAAAATCACATGTCACTTCTCTCTTACTATAATGTGACTGGAAACCACTTGGGGGAAGCAAAGCCATGCCTTGGTATCCATGCGGCATTGGTTCCTGGACCCCCTCGGATACCAAAATCTGCAGATGCTCAAGTCCTTTATATGAAATGGCATTGTATTTCCATATAACTTGCACACACCCTCCCATATGTTTGGAATCATCTCTAGATCACTTATAATATCTAATTTTAGGTTATTAAGTAGGAAATGTCCAATTTCCTTAAGTACTAGGTTTGACAGTTGATATCTGACATCTCACTTTGACACTTCTTGTTTGATTTTTATTGTGAAGGTATATCCTCAGCCTTTCAAACACCCAGTTTGACTAGTGATTATCTTTCAATTTTTTTTAGAGCAATTTTTGTGAAACCATGGGTAAATCAATAATTCGTGTTATTTTTTTAATATGAGTTCTGCCGTGGAACCAGTGCAGTGCAGATAGCTTGAAATATCAACAAAGTGTTTGGGAAGGATGTGGCTAATGAACGCACAGTATGTCGATGGTTTGAGAAGTTCCATTCTGGTGATTTTAATCTTGAAAATGAGCCACGTGGGTGACCTGAAACCAAGATGGATCTAATGATGAGCTGAAAGCTCTAGTGGAAGCGAATCCATCTCAACCTATGCATGAATTAGCAGCAAGGTTTGACGTTACTATTCCAACAATATTGGACCATTTGAAACAAATGGGGAAGGTCAAGAAGCTGGATAGATGGGTGCCACATGAATTAAATAAGCATCAGAAAAGAAATCATCACAAAGCTTGCCTTTCTTTGCTGTCACTACACAGAGGTATACCATTTCTACACTGTATTGTTACATGTGATGAAAAATGGATTCTTTTTGACAATCACAAGCATTCAGCACAATGGCTGGATAAAGATGAAGTGCCAAAACACAGTCCAAAACTGAATCTTCATCAAAAAATTCTAATGGTGTCTGTCTGGTGGCCCAGCACTGATACTATCCACTACAGCTTCACAAAACCTGGTCAATTGATTACAGCGGATGTCTATTGCAACCAATTGGATGAAATGATGAAGATGTTTGCAATTAAGCAGCTGAGACTGGTCAATAGAGACAGGCCAATCCTCTTGCAAGACAACACTGGACCACATGTCGCACAAACAATGCTGCTCAAACTACAGAGGTTGGTCTTGGAAACTCCCTGTCACCAGACCTTGCACCAACTGACTACCACTTCTTCCAGGTTTTGGACCACTTCTTGCAAGGAAAAATATTCAATTTTCAACAAGCTGTGGAAAACGCCTTTGGCGATTTCATTGCCACTTGCTCTCTGGGCTTCTTCACTGCTGGCATAAGGAAGCTACCGTTAAGATGGCAAACCTGTGTGACAGTTCAGGTGCACGCTTTGATTAATTGTACCGTTTCTTGTTTGAGATAAATAAGCTAAACTTTTGATTCAAGATTGACATTTCATATTTAAAAAACTTAATACAATGTAAATGCTATATAAATAGTTGTTATACTGTATTGTTTAAGGAATACTGACAAGAAAAAAAGTCTGTAAATGTTCAGTACATAGATAATGATCCATTTTTCCTGAATATTTTCACCACGGTTGGTTGACTCTATGGATGCAGAACCCATGAATAAGAAGGGATCACTGTACTGAGCAAAATAAACCCCATTTAATGAGGCCCAGACTTTAAAGATACTCAAGTGGCTGGAACATATGATTCTCTACGAAGTACTGAGGGAAATGAAAGGCTGGCTGAAGTTGGAGAGTGCTTAGCAACTGTGGCTGCATCCAGATAATCACATCATGTGTCCAGAGCAAGACAGACACACCATGGTGGGAGGAGAGTGATCCACAAAGCAATTCTAGGGTGGGTGTTTCACCCTCAGGGGAAAACATTAGAGAGTAGTAGCTGAAATCACAAGCTTTGGAGTAGCATGGACCTTTGCCCCAGCTCTAGACAAATAACAGCTGTACAGCTTAAGACAACTTATTTACCCTCTCTAAACCTCAGTTTCCTCCTCTGCAAAATTACAGTAATGGTGGCACTTGCCACACGGTGCTGGTTTTGATTAAGGGAGATAATGCACACAAGACACCCAACATCAAGCATGGTCTCAGTAATACAAAACATCATTGTTAAAACAAAAACTGTTATTTACAATGACAGCATGAACTCATTCACTGTAACTGACCTCACTTCAAAAAAGTCAACAAATGCAGGCCCAGCACGGTGCCTCACTCCCGCTTATAATCCTCCCTCCTCTGGGAGGCCATGACAGGAGGATCGCTTGAGCCCAGGAGTTTGAGGTTGCAGTGAGCTATGACAATGCCACTGCACCCTAGCCCAGGTGAGAAAGGGAGACCCCGTCTCAAAAAAAAAGAAAAAGAAAAGAGAAGCAAAAAATTAGGAAAAGCCTTTATTCCTCTGCGAGGATCTGCCATTGGATGCAGGTTGCTCCAGGTAGCGGGTGTGACCTTGGACAAGGTTGGCTGGGGGCGAGGCACAAAGGGAGATGACAGCTGAAGGCCCCAGCTGGAGAAGGCATCCTTCATTCCTGGAGAAAGATCTCAGCTGCAAGCTGCGCACTTCACAGCACCCGCCAGGTTGCTTTTTTAATTCTGAAAGTAGGGTCTCTAGAGCTTGCTACATTGGTACAAATAAGTCTGCTTCGTTCTTTTTACCTGCTGCATGTTATATTCCACATATTACTCTATAATAGTTCATCTGACAATCTCCCTATCTGTGAACATTTAGGTGGTTTCAATTTTTCTACTACCATAAAATAACACTGTGGAAATATTTCTGTAGAGAAAATATCAAAAAGTGGAATTGTTGGGTTGAAGGATATAAACAATTAAAGCATTTGATGGAAGTCAAATTATACTCCCGGCACTAGTAAACGCAAATAACTATTTCCCTATTTTCACCAACATTTGATATTGTTAATCTTTTAAGATCTTTCCTGATATGATGGGTGAAGATGCTATTCCATTGTTTTGTGCTTTCTTAATTACAAGTGAGAATAAATAATTTTTATTTATTGGGCTATTGTATTTCCTAGACTATGAATTGCCTCTTTATATCTTTTATTTGTTTCTTACTGATGGTATATGGTTTTATTGTTTTCAAAAATTCTTTATATATACTGATTAGGAATCCTTTGCCTATTACATATAATTTCTAGTAGTTGTTTTTTTCTACTAGTCATTTTTATTTTGTTGATGTCATTTCTTGTCATAAAAAGGGATTTAATAAAATGTGTCAATCTATTATTTAATAGTACTGACATCTTGTATCTTGTTTGAGATGACCTCCTCTATGCCAAAATCATCAATAATCTTTCTTATAATTCTGCAGTCCTGCTTTTTACACTTAACTCTTAATCCATGTGGAGTTTATTTTTGTGAACAGCATGAAGTAGGGATTTAACTATGTTTTTCCAAATGGATAGCCATTTATGCTAATATTTAATGAACAGTTCAGCCTTTTCCCCAAGATTTGAAACACAATCTCTATCATGTACCAAAACTTCAAATATACATGTCTGTTTCCGCACTCTCTATTCTGTTTCATTGATCTGTTTGTCTACTTTTATACCAACTCCATATGGTTTTCATTACTAATTTATAATACATTTTGATATCTAAGTCCCTCCCACTATTTTTTCTTTTTTAAAAAGAAGCCTTATTCTTTTTATATATTTTCTTTTATATATGAATCAGCCTGTCAAGTTTCATGGAAAAAATCTTACTGTAATAGTGTTTAGGAACAACTGATCTATTTATGTGGTACCTCTCTTCATTCAGTCAAATCTTTTAAGTCCTTTATAAAATTTTATAGTTTTCCTTATATGGGCCCTACACATTTCTTGAACCTTAGATGTTTTACATTTGTTGCTATTGAGAATTGTGATATTTTTTAAGTTAAATTTTCTCACTAAATACTGGTATACAGGAAAGCTGTACACTTTTATATTTGGACCCAGTTAACTCGCTGCAATCTCCTATTAATCTAATAGATCACCGATAATTCTGATTTTCTAAGTAGATAGAATCATCTGTAAATGTTAACCGTGTTATCTTTCACTTTCCACTATTTATACCCAATTTATATTTCTTGTTTTATTACATTGGCAAGAAGTCTCAGTAGACAATAGCAATGATAGCAAGCATTCTTGCCTGTAGTTCCTACTATACTGCAAAATTATTTCCATATTTCGTCATTAAATATGATGTTCCCTGTGGGTTTCCGGTTGATACACTTTATTAGATTAAGGAAATTTACTTCAGTCCCTAGAATTTGCTACCTGTATTTTAGCTCTATGGTATATGTGCCTCTATTATTCCAA
Organism: Indri indri; assembly: GCA_004363605.1. Lineage (NCBI taxonomy): Eukaryota > Metazoa > Chordata > Mammalia > Primates > Indriidae > Indri > Indri indri. The sequence goes on along the minus strand of RJWJ010020103.1, from coordinate 4,534 downwards.
TGCAATGGGCAGGGATCTCACTGTTCCATTCAGTTTTGTATCTCCAATTCCTGAAACAGTTACTGGCTCATAAGAAGTCTACAATTAATGTTGGCTGAATAAGGAAAAAGGTTTTTGTTTTGTTTTAGATCAGTGTTTGGGGGATATTTTTCCATTTTTAGAAAAATAAAGCCAATGTTTACTTTAAGATTCTGATTAAAGGAAGAAATACAAGTTGATATGTGAGAATTTTGTAAAAGCCTATGCTGATAGAGTTCAAGTTTGATTAACACCAGAAATAAAGCCTAATATTGCTTACGTTGATGGTTAGCAGAAGCCATGGTGTCTGGAAGTTACCAATATTCCACCTGGAATTCTTAGGAAAATTCCTACATGTAAGTTGCTTCCGGAGATCACAGGAAGGTACCTCAGGAGTATGCTGCTTCTGGGGAATTACCAACCGTGGACTTGTGTTCATGGAGTGTTAAAAAGTGCATTCTGATGTTTATACCTCATCTCCATTTTCCCTACTGCTTTCTGGGAACAACACTCGACTGGTGACAAAGGAACCTCTGCTTTATTCCTCCTGGCCTCTGTGTTCTTTGCAGGGTGAGAGAGCTTTCTTTTCCAGAGAGCTGCTCTGTCTCTGTTCACACTGCAGCCTTCCTTCTCCCCGCCCTACCCCAAGACCTCCACAGAGCAGATAAGGTCTGGTTTAAGAGCTGTTCTGCTCAGCAAAGACGTCATAGAGGGAGAAACTTGAGTCTTCAAGGGAAGACAAAGGCATGACAGAAAGAAAGAAACCCCCTTTCCCTCCAATAAGGCTAGGCAATGTGAGGGAGAGGAGTCTGGAATCTCACAAACTTGCTGCTGGGTCTCAGAAGGGCAGGTGTTGGGGAAGAGAAGGATCCCAGAACCCCAGGGGAAGTCACACTCTAAAGTCTCCCTTCCACAGCCACGTGACTAGTGTCCATGGACAACTTCAACATCTTTACGCCATTTACCAAACCAGCATTGTCACTGTTCTATATTCCACTCTTCTCACCCATTAATTGTAGGTTAAAGAAGAAACGGATGGAACAAGCCATGCAGTCTCTCGTTCCCCACAAAGGTGGGGTGCATGTGGCGCATATGGTTTGGGTGGGACTCCTAGGAAGGGGTGCACTATTGGGTTGGGAGAAGGGTGTAAGTGGAAGAGGAAGAGAGCTTTCTGCCCATAGAGCTTCAAAAGGGAAACGATGTGTTCCCTCTGGCTTTCCAAATCTCAACTCCTCAGTTCATATTACACCAGGACACTTTCAGGCAGGCTCTGAGGACTGGCAGATCACCGTGAGTTGCGAAGGGAAGGGGAGTATCAGCAAAGACCTCTTGAGATGGAGGTAACAGTGTCATGTCTCAACTCAGCCCCTGCAGATCCCAGCCACATGCCGGCTCAGAATCCCCTACCCAGCCCAGGCCTCCTGCTCCCCGGGCTGCTCTCCTGCACCAAGCCCACAGCCTGGGGCCCATTCCTGCTCTGAGCCTGCTTGAAAGAACGAAAAAGCACAGGGCATGTTTGGGGCTCAGGGAAGAGTCCCCTTTGGCTTGAGTGTAGCACAGGAACAGGACACAGAGGGAGACCAGGATGTCGGGGAAAACCGAGACCATATTATGCAGGGCCTTGAACACCCCCCTGGAGAATCTGCAACTTCAGAGGCAATGGGTGGTCCTCAGAGTCTTCTGGGCAGGTAATGAAACTGAAATCCTTTAATACAGAGTAAATGATGTAATGCCTTATTCCTTTGTGTCTCTGGCTCCTAGCACAGAGTCTGGTATATAACAAGTGCTTATTTTTACAGACTAAATCAATTTTTAGACTTACTCTACTTATAATGTTCGTATGTTAAGGACATCGTGAGGAAGGCTGAGTAATGAGAAAAAACGAAATGCTCTTCTGTTACCTGAAAGCCTATTTCACAGAGTCTCCTGCAAGGATTACACTCCCATTTTCCCTCCCAGTCCAATTTCCCTTTCCCGAACTTTCAGTGTAGATGAACGTGTTCCCTCCTGCTTTCCAAATCTCGACTCCTGAGTTCATGTTATCCCACAACACAGGTGACAATCTCCCCTGCTGCCTCAGGGAAGAGTAAACCTACAGAGACTACACTTTCCAAACTAAAAAATGAGGATACAGAATCAGTTATGAGGAAAATGCAAAATACATATAATGCTATTTTTTACTGAACATTTACTATGCATTGGGTTTATGTGCATTATATAATCTTTAAAATAGTCTTTTGAGATAGATTCTATTAGTGTTTCCACCTTATGGATGAGGGTTGTGGTTAAGTGATGAATCCTGGCTTGAAATTTCCACGTGACTCTAAAGCTCTCGGGCTTTGTCCATGGCATATGGCCACGATTTTCCACCCTTCCCTACGTGTGTGTGCTGAAAATAGGATGTGGTAGCTCCTCCTATCAACAGGCAGAGTCTATTTCCCATCCCTTGAACTCATGTTGGCCAATAAAATGCACAAGAAATGACAGCATGCCCCTTCCGAAGCCCAGGCCTTGCAGGCCTTGCTAGCTTCCACTCTCACTCGCAGAACCTTGCTTAACCATGTGGACAGGCCCAGGCTGGCCTGCTGGTTGATGACAGGCACTGGCTCAGTCACCCTTGTCACCCCAGCTAACTCCAAGACACTTGAGTGCACCAGCCCCCCACCAGCCTGCAAGCTGAACTCCAACGCAGGAGTGAGTCCAGACAAGACCAGCCACGCTCCACCCAGACCAGCAGAACCGCCCAGCTGACCCAGAGACTTATGCACAATAATAAATGGCTCGTGTTCTAAGCCATTAAATTGGGGGAGGTACGTTACTCAGCAAACACTAACCAACACACTCTGCCATGCGCATGTGTACTTCTGCTCAGGGAAAGAACTAAATCCTTCCTACCAGAACGAGGTTCTTGGCAGCAGCCATTCCTGCTGGCTGCTCAGTCTCAACTCAACTGTCTCCTCACCGCGTTTGCTTTCACTTCGCTTTATTCTTTATTGTAATTCTTGACAAATTCTTTCCAGATGTCTGTGTAGAAAGTAACAAAGGAAAGGCACCACCCACTGGGCTTAACTCATCACTGGTGCAGCCCTTCCCACAAACCCAGGGATCCCTTCAAACACACACACCAAGAGGTGTCCAGCCTTGGGTTCAAGTGGAGGAGCTCCTGGTGTGAAGCTCCTCAGACACTTCCAGGCTTCCTTCCCTTCAGTTGCTTTTTCCTCAGCCCACCTCTAGTAAACCACCTTTGGTCTTGAAAAATAAAGTCTTATAAGCAGAGAAGGCTTCACACACTTGGGGCCTGTGAGTGGGCCCTCTGCTTGCAGATGAGGGCAACGCCATAGAGCAGCAGCAGCATATCTCAGGGATGGAGCTCTTCCTGGCCAACCCATCTTGACCTCTCTCCTCTGATCTAGCTCTGTGCGAACATCTTCCTGCTCACCCTGACTCTCCCACTCAACTGTGATTAATCACCATTGTATCCCCAGCATCTTAAAGAATATCTTGTGCATATCAGGTGCCAAAGAAATGTTTGTTGGATAAAATAAATTACTCCCTTCCTGTAGAATCTTCCATGGCTCCCCACTGCCAGCTTCCTGGCACCACCTCCCAGAGCGCAGAGACACGTCAGCCCACCTTTCCGCACACTCTCCCACCTCTTCACTCACAGAGCCTCCATACTATCCTACCTCCATGCCTTTGTGCCTGCTGTTTCTTCTGCCTAGAATCTCCTTCCCTCCATTTGAGCTCTTTTTCATTTTTTAATAATATTTTTTATTTCTATACCTCTGTCACAGGCAGAATTATTTACCTCCTCGGGATGGTAGAGTGGGAAGGAGATGTTATTGCTGTTATTTAATCCTCCCTGCCCAGTAAGATCAATTGTCTTAGCTCCATTTTATAGAGCCAGACATTAAGCCACAAAGTGTAAAATAACTCACTGATGGCCATATGGTTAGGGAATACTGCAGGTGGCATTTAAACTAAGTCTATCTCTGTGTTAGAATAATTACGTCAGTGGCCCCAATTCTGTTTCTTGTGCTTCCATTTCATCTCTATGAGAACATGCCCAGGCCAGCCTGTTGGAGGATCAGCTATCTGTGGAGCAGAGCTGAGTTGCCCCAGTGGCTCCAGCCAAGGCCCGCCTGGATAACCAACGGCCAGCTGACCCCCAGCTATGCGAACGAGCGCTGCCAAAATCAGAAGTGCTGTCTAGCCAAGCCGCTAATCCCGGATGCATGAACAATATGCTTGTTATTATGTGCCACTATTTTTTTAGCTTATTTTTTGTGCAATATTTTTGTTGTAACAGATAACTGAAACAAACTCCAATGCTCGTTTTTCTCAATATGCCTTATTTAAGAAATGTTCATTCACCAGTCGTTTATTGAGTACCTACACATAGCAAGGCCTGGGTGAGAGAGAGGGGGCTAAATCAGACCCTCATTTCTGTGTGGTCTCCTCCTTTCTCTTGGCTTGAAGGGACACAGCCCGTTCTCTCCTCTGAGGGGCTAAGGTC
>RJWJ010020102.1:0-29484 GCA_004363605.1 Indri indri | reverse complement strand
CAGCAAGGACAGTGCAGTGGACATCAGCTCCCTCTCCAGCCCCCTCAGACCTTCGTGGCTTAGTCTGCCGCTCTCTGTGTCTTGGCCTGCTGGCTTTCTCTCAAGGCCTGGAAGAAAGGGGCCTTGCCCACTTCAGGCAGGCCAGAGTGCCTGAAGGTTAACTTCCTTCTGAATAGAATTTCTAGCAAATATCTGAGCCTGTTGTTCAGGTGGGACGACTGGTAGGGAGGCGGCCTAAAGCTTCTCATAATCTCCCCACGGGATCGCGCTTCAAGCCCCAGCGTGGCCGCTGGCTGGATAACACGTGTTGCCCTCCCGGCCCTGCCTCACTTCCCAACAGAGGACTAGCCCAGAATTCTTGCCTCCCACTCTGCTGCTGGGGGAATTCGAGCTGTGACAGTTACCCTCCCTGACATCATCCTCATTGTCATCAGGGGCCACCATGCAGGAACCACGCCTCTATAAAAACCCGTATCTGTCCCTCTCTTGGCATGTCAATATCCCCAGTTTCCCAACACACCACGGGAAGAAAAGAGTATCATCATGTCTGGGACAGGACTTGAGCAAAGACGAAGGAAAGTACAACAGAAGTGTGCTCCGAACGTCTGAAAATCACTTCAGATCTCATTTGGATTTCTTTTTGAGACGTCTGGTGAGGACTGCATCAGGAAGTTAGAAATGAGTGGACTTTCGAAATTCATATCTTCATTCTTTTTAATGTAGTTTAGATGAGTTTTTTATTCTACTAAGGTACGGTCAGTGGCACATGTGAGAGCTACGAGACCGTTTGAATTTATTTTCTTAGGCGTGTCAACCATATGTGACACACTGGAGATGTGTAAGTCCGTACGATGAGTATACTTGCCCTCTAGTGGCTTAGTGGTTATTTGCAGAATGTAAATTCACTTCATTCATTCATTGCCAGTCAAGTAATCACAGAGCCCTTACTTTGTTCCGAACAGCGAGAAAGGCTAATGACATAAACGACTGTGGTCCCTGGCTTCATAGAGCTTGCAGTTTGGTGAGGGAGACACATAAGAAAGCAAATGAACACTAACAGTCAAATCATTGGCAATTGATTGTGATTAGACCTCGCAAGGAAAGCAACAAGGTGCTTTGAGAGAAGAGCAGGGCGTGTCTGATCTGAAGCGGAACAGACTCAGCGAAGACCACCCTTAAGAAGTGATATTTGAGCTACAATCTGAAGGCTGAACAGTCAGGTACAATGTGAGGAAGGACACTCCTGGCAGAGGGAACAACATATGCAAAGGTCCTGAGAATGGAAAGCGCTTGAAACACATTCTTGGAGAAAGGACAGCCTAGAGGTTAAGGATTCTGGCAGGCCGGGTCCAAAGCATCCTATCTCTGTTACTAGTTCTGTGACACTGGGCAGGAAATTCCATTTCTCTGTGCCTCATCTATAGAATGGGGTTTGCAATGATAGTGCCTTGCAATTTCCAGCACTCTTCAAGGACTCAAAAATATTTACACTGTTAGAGTTACTTCCCATAGCAAGCAGGCTGAGTTGGCACAGAACTGGCCAAGTCTTAGGAGACCATTCCCACCGCGCGCGCGCGTGCGTACACACGCACACACGCACACACACAGTTCTTAATGTCCCAGTGCTTCACTATCTTGAATGCCCAAACTCAATGTTCTTTAGAGCCTTGCTACTCAGGCTGCGGCCCCAGGACCAGCACTGCCCGCACCACCTGAGAGTTTGTTAGAATTGCAGACCCTCGGGTCCCACCTGGACCTTCTGAATCAGAACCTGCACTTAACCAGAACTTCAAGTCTGAGAAGCGCTACTTTAGGGGCTTCAAACACTACGCTGCCCGAGGTCGCAACACCAACAGCACACGTCCTTACAGAAAGTGCTACCAACTGACATCTCTTCCCTACTTTGGCCTGGACACTGTCACCTTGAGCAAATGGATGGAACCTAAGCTCCAGAGAAGAAAAGTTTCTCCTCCTGTGTACACAGAGGCCAGGCAGCTGAGGTCAGGCATTTCGCTGGAAGATTTAAGCACTGGTTTGCAGAGTAGGCAAGGGGAAAGTAGCAATTTGTGGGAGATAAAAATCTAGGTGTGCAGCTTTTCTTTTTATTTATAACCCCCAATTTTTATCCTAGCTTTCTCTAAAAAGGACTCTTAAAAAGTGACTGAGAGGTCTCCCTTTTCTGATATGTTCAGTCACCACTAAAATGAAAGTTCTCTCCACCCTCACCCATCCAAAACTTGTGATTGACATCACTGTGTTGTGATGTGATCATATGTTTGATTATGCTGCTATGAACATATTTGTTCAAAGACGGTGAGCATGTGAAAAAGTAATACCATCTTCTGTAACAAGACTGAAAAATATAACTTTTTTTTAACTCATCTGATTTTTGATCTGTGTTTTATAAAATAATCCATGGCTTTGGGATGCTTCTAATATTATTTACAACACAGAGAACTAAAACACAAAGGCTTATAAGCTGCTCATATATCTGAACATCAAGCAAGAATTTTTAGCACCATTTTCCTCTTAATGTACAATTTAGATTTTGTCATATTTATAATTACTTTGAACGTTTCACACACACAACACAGAAGATTCAGATGCAACGTTTCCTTTGATAGCCTATTATGCTCAATGTGAATTCTAAATCAAATCTTGTTACCAAACAATATTGCACGTTAGAGGTTTTCAGAGTTTATTTGCAAAAAATAAAAAAGCCCACAATTATCTCAAATGGAAACAAATGGAGGGTGCATTCTTAACAAATTTGCATTATGTTTGATCATTTCTGTGATAAGATTTAGGTGCCCTTAGCAGAGAGAAATTGGATGAAAAATAATTTAACAGCTGGAAAGGCCAGTCTCTCCTTTAGTCTTTTAAACAAATGTTCTAAATAACATCCGTTTGATGGTGGATCTCTACATATGTTTAAAGGCCCCTCACTGGGGATGATTGAAGGATTCCTATTAGGTGCTCTTAAGAAAGGTTCCCTGCATCTCACCAGGAAGTAAATCCGTGTTTCCATGGCAGAAGATATCTGGAGCTTCCAAATTGTTTAAATTTGAGCATACTTGACACTTCTCTCTCCTGACCTCATGCTGGAGTCTTTTGGGGCAGTGCAGAAGATGTGTGTACATGGAGGGGGCTTGAAGTTTGAGAATTTATTCATTCAAAAATATGCATCATTCAATTAAGGGAGATGAAGAAAAAGGTGGGAATATGTTAAAACATAAAATATAACCCTGTACGATATTTTAAGAAACCTTAAAAATTGATACAAGGAGACGTTGAGAAACTTCCCCTAAAGTCACATGATCTCATTCATAAGACCTGATCTCTAACTGTCCATTCCTATAGAATAGTAGCTATTTTACTGGGTTTGCAGATTTGTGAATGTGTCTGCAGCTCCTTAAGGAAAGGTTGCCTTCTCTCATTCATCTCGGTTCTTTTAACATCTGGCTCCAAGTGAGTGGTCAATAGATGTTGGATGGATGGATGGATGGGTGGGGGTATGAATTGATAAAAGGAAGGAAAAAAATAGATGGCTAGATGCCATGCTGTCTCTCCAGTTATGAGGGAAATTGAAGTGGGATATTATTTTATATTGTATTCTTGATTTCATGTAGCAGAAACCCATTCAAACTAGCCAGAGTTTTTAAAAAGAATTTATGAGTCACACAATTGTAAGGTTTCAAAAGTAGATCCTACTTCAGGCAGGGCTGGATCAAGATGGTAGAATGACATCCTCGGTGGCTTGGTTGTTGCTTTTTTTTTTCCCTTGCCTCTGCTTCCCTCCACATTGACTTCACTCTCAGGCATTTCAGGCTTACATGGTCGTTCCAAAAACTTGCTTCTGGTTCCTTTCTCTCTCCTTTCCCCATCTCCACTCTTCAGTTTCATCCTGAGCACACATACAAACACACTATGATGTTTGGAAAAGAGTATGGCAGTATAAACTTATGGGCAATAAACTGAAAAAGATAATTTTAAAATGTGCTTCACAATTAAAATATGGAATTCTATGTAATGGAAGAGAAATTTTTATCTCAAGCTTCCTTGACTATAATTTCACACTGTTATCCCATTTTTCAAGAAATAACATGTTAGCGGGAATTGAAGCACAGAAAGCCTAAGTAACTAGCCTAAAGTCACACAGCTATTACGTGGAATTGCTGGGATGGAAATTGGGGGAGGCAGGTTGACTCTCTTGTTAGGAGCTAATGCAGCTGGTGACTTTAAGTTGAAGTCTTGAAGGGCCATTCCAAAAATCCCATGGCCACTTAAGAATGATGCTAAATCTATTCTGCCTGTGCTCTATAAATGGAACATCAAAACCTGGATGACAGTACATTTGTTTACAGCATGGTTTACTGAATATTTTAAGCCCACTGTTGAGAACTATCGCTCAGAAAAAAAAAAATATTTCTTTCAAAATATTACTGCTCATTGACAATGTACCTGGTCACCCAAGAGCTCTGATGGACATGTGCAAGGAGATGAATGTTGTTTTCATGGCTGCTAACACAACATCTATTCTACAGTCCATGACCAATGAGCAATTTTTATTTTTAAGTCTTGTTTTTTACGAAATACATTTCATAAGGCTATAGCAGGCATAGATAGTAATTCCTCTAATGAGTCTCGGCAAAGGCAATTGAAAACCTTCTGAAAAGGATTCACCATTGGAGATGACATTAAGACCATTTGTGATTCATAGGAGGAGGTCAAAATATCAATGTTAGCAAGAGTTTGGAAGAATTGATTCCAGCCCTCATGGATGACTTTGAGGTGTTCAAGAATTCAGTGGCGGAATTAACTGCAGAAGTGGTGGAAACAGCAAGAGAACTGGAATTAGAAGTGGAGTCTGAAGATGAGACTGAATTGCTGCAATCTCATGATAGAATTGAATGGATGAGGAATTGCTTCTTAAGGGTGAGCAAAGAAAGTAGTTTCTTGAGATGGAAACTACTCCTGGTGAAGATGCTGTGAACATTGTTGAAATGACAACAAAGGATTTAGAATATTCCATCAACTTACATGATAAAGCAATGGAGGGGTTTGAGAGGATTGACTCCGATTTTGAAAGAAGTTCTGCTGCGGGTGATACGCTGTCAAACAGCACTGCATGCTACAGAGAAATCTTTCATGAAAGGATGAGTCGATGAATGTAGTAAATCTCATCGTGGTCTTATTTTAAGAAATTTCCATGGCCACCCCAGCCTTCAGCAACCACTACTCTGATCAGTCAGCAGCCACCCACATCAGGGCAAGACCCTCCACCAGCAAAAAGATTATGTTTCACTGAAGGCTCCGATGACTGTTAGCATTTTTCAGCAATAAGGTATTTTCAGTTAAGGTCTGTATGTTGTTTTTTAGACATAATGCTATTGCACACTTAATAGACTACAGTATAGTGTAAATATAACTTTTATATGCACTGCAAAACAAAAAAACAATTGTACAACTGTTTTTATTGTGGTGGTGTGGAACTGAACCCACAATATCGCCCGTATGCCTGTACTGAGTTGGCGAAAATCAGACATTCCTCTACCAGGCTTGATTCGGCACGTGTTTGAGGCAGCTCCAGAGTGTATGATTTTTCAGCCAGAGACTGAGCCTCAGAGAGCAGGCTCCCCTCGCAGGGGACTGACTGCCTTTTGCAGCCAATCACGACAGAGGTTTACTCTGCAGCTGAGTGTAATTTTAATTCTGTTATGGAAATTGTATGAGTACCATGCAATAGAATTCCAAATGTTTTGCTTTGTAGTAAAAAAAAAAAGCACCAGAAAATAAACATGTAGGCCTCTTAGGGAAAACTTCAGACACCAAAAGAATGGAGAGCATTTGAACTTCGGGCAAACAATAGTATCTGAGCCCGAGATTCCTCCTGTGCGCAGCATATGCTCCCCCCAGCCCCAGGAACGTGCCTGGAGGACCTACACCTGTCCTTGCTGTCTAGTGAGACGCTTGCTGCACAGCTGGCTGTTAAAGACCCAGGTGATCAACAAAGCCATGGCCACCGCAATCCTCCTCCAAAAGACCCGGTTTCTCCTTGCACAAGAAAATGTTTCTAATGTCACCAAGTATTCTACCATAAATGATAGATTAATTCCTGAGATGGTGACATAGGAGTCCCTAGCAATTCAAGGATTACTAAAAACTCTGGGGCATCTCTGTAAAGAGGGACACAAGCTCTTAACTGACATTGACATGTATTAGCAAAAAGGCCAAAGCAGGTGTCTTGCCTTTCTGATTCTGCACAAAGGAGAGGATGCGAGCATTATGATAACAGGCCATTCATGCTGCTGTAGGCTATAGCTGTATGTTCGCACTTTCATAATAAACCTATTTTCAGGGGCTTATAATTCAACCGTAAAAATCTGCTCCATGTGCAAACTTGGCAGAACAAAATCTCAGACTCTGAGCTCAAAATCCCTCCCTTACTTTAAAATATTTTTTAAAGATGTGTTTTGGATGAGTTTAAATTTACAGAGTGCCAAAAAATATTCGGGATTTGAACAGCTATTTTTCTTTAGTTGATATCTAGAGGCAACTAATCCATTCCTATGTAAAGGGAGTCTTGGCATTTTTTTTTTTTTTATCAGTTTTGCCTGAACGGTTGTCGAGTTGGAAAGAAGTTAAACACCAATCTGAAATGAATTAGAGAGCATTAGACAATAATTAAACTGAAATTAGGGCATCATTTATTCATCAAGTCATCACTAAGAAAAGAATCCAATTCTCATAGATACCTTTAAAATATTTAGATCTTAATCTTAAACACCTTTACAAGTAGGGAGAGAATGATGGGATTGTTTCTGCTCAGAGGGGTTTGCTGATGACAGCAACTGAATTTTAAATGCTGCTGAGCTCTGCGGGGAAAGCGGATGGTGAAGCTGCCCCTCCAAAAGCTGCTTCCACTTGTGTGGGCAAATGGAAATGATGCTGGTAGCAGGAGAAATCTCCCTTCTCTCTAGGGTGTCCCTGGTCACATCCTCAGGATCAGGTGGCACAAAATTAGCAGGTGGGTGACATGTGCCTCTAGTTTCCTCCTACGAAGTCACTGCCGCAGGCAACTGGAGCTTGTCCCACTGGGGTGCTCTGAGGAGCCACCTAGAATGTGCCTCAGAATTGTGTCTCCAAAGGCGGAAAGGCCTTTCATTCATTCATTCATTCATTCAGAGAAGGCAACTCATTCTCATTCCTGAGCCTGGTTTCTCCATCTGAACAAAGCAGGGGCTTGTAAAGCTCAGATCCCACGGCTCAGAGAAAGCCCCGCGACAGAAAAGAGAGATGAAAGAGCCCTTGAGGAGAGACCCTGTCAGCGCACACCGGCCTCTGCGGCCCCACCCCCACCCCCAGTCTGCCACATTCTGCTCCCTGATCTGCACGCTCACCTTTCAGCTCAGTCACCTCCTCCTTGAAGCCCTCCTGACATGCCCCTCCCTGCGAGAACTGGCCACCACCTCTTTTGTGCCCTCCTTCCCCTGTTATACTGTCCCCTGTCCATTGGAGTCTCCTCACTCTTCTGCCACCTCTACCAGATGGGAAGTGCCTCAAAGGCAAGGACTGGATCTTCTTAGCTCTTCTCACTAGTTCTGCCTTTCTGGGCGCTCAATACGAAAGTGTCAATCAACGGATGCGTGAACGGCGAGTGCTCCTTTTCAAACCCGTCTCAGATAATCAGTGTGTATCAGGACAAATGCAGGTCAGTGAAGAACAAGGACATGGATTTAATTCTGGAGCCCAGGGGTCTAAGAGAAAACACCAGTGAGACCTCCCTGCAAATCTGCCCTGCAGTTCAGTCTTCTCTGGGGGTCGCTAGAAATTGCGGCTCTCCCTCCCCAGAAGCTTCGTTGATTTTAATGTCTCATCAGACAGTGAGGGCTGGAGAGGGCCCTGCAGGGCTTTACAACCCCTCCTTAGTTCACATGGAGAAACCAAGGTGCAGGAATGAGAAATGAGTTGCCTTCCGCACACAGCCGGGGAAGGTCGCACGGCTGCTGCCCGTTTGCTCACAGGCCCCATTTCTTTCCTCAAAACGATGCCGAATCCCGTAGACACTCAGGACTGAAGAGGACTTTAAGTCACCTGGGCCTCGCTACTCTGAGTGTGCTTCCCAGACCAGCAGCAGCGCGTCACCATGGAGCTAGTTAGAAATGCGGAATCTGCATTGTAACAACACGCCCTGGCGCCGTGTGTGCACCTTAAAGTGCGAGAAGCACTGAGCAGGTCCCCCAGGGCCCTCACACACCGACGTGCCCCACAGGCGATTTTTAAAAATCCTGATGCCTGAGCGCCTAAGTCTGTCCCAGGCAGGTATGGCAAGGAAACAGGACGTGCTTTAAAGCTCCCCTAGGTTAGTCTAACAGGGACAAAGTTTCAGAACTGCTAATTTGGCCCATCGTGTCCAGCAAGTGTGTGAACTATGCCAGTGGCAGCAACCTCACTACGTCCTTGGACATTCCGGGCCATCTCTGGACACTTGGATGTTCTCCCTCCAATAGCAGAAAGGCCTGTTTAGGCGGTGATCTAACCACCTAGCATTCCCTGGCTGACTTCCCAGTCACTCGCTTTGGTCCACGTCACGGAAGAGTCAGTTGCTCTTCTGAAGGGACCGCACACCTAACACAGGTGCGCCCCGCTCCAGTTTATCTCATACTCGCGTGATGCAGCTTGCATGGGTTGTGCTGTATTTGGGGTACATGTTCTCCCTGGCTGGAATTACTATTTTTTTCTTAGAAAACAGTTTTATTTCTAACTCCTGGGCACATGGAATGGCCCTGTCCTATAGGAACTAACTAGAATAATGGTGGGGGAGGTATTTTATCTATGGTTTGAAGTTTAGTGGTGTTTGTGGTTTCTTTGCTTTCAAAAACACTATTTAAAGTAGATGGATTTCCTAAGAGAGTCTTCATTGTTGTGTAGAATCTTCTCATTATGTCACTTTGTTTTCCTATTGTTATTAATCATTGACGTGATTAGAGCTTTATGACTTATCTTGAAACTAACTCGAAGAAAACCTAATGTGCTGGAAAATATATACAGTGAGATTCAGTTAGAAGTGAAAGTGGTTAAAAATAGTGCTCTCTCTCTCTAGTTCTTCCTTTCTTTCTTCATTCAGTGGTTGCTAGCTGTCTTTCCATGCTATCCGTCACTTCAGTTGCTGAATTGTATGCACTTCCTTGTGCAAATGTAGAAAGAGAAGACAGTCCCTTCTGGAGAGCTGAGAAAGTCCCCTCAGATGATTAACAGATGAGAGCTAGAAAGTGTAGCATTTCAAAGCTGCCAAAACTTTGCAGAATATTTTACATTTTAGTGGATTCATCTGTTCAGCAGCCATTGTTGCTCTCCCCTTCGAGACATGTGCTTTTGGTTTGGGTCTTTATTGGTTTTGTTCTTTATTTCCACTCTTCCCTTTACACAGGCACATAGGAAATCATGACTGAAATCATATTCGTAAAGTGGCGGATGGTGTGAATCGAAACAAATATGCCCTTTCTTTGGAGGAAGAGACGGTCCAAAAACAGTTCGGGAGGACTGATCGTCACGCCGCAGTGCTGCTCTGGATAGGCGTGGAGGAGGCGGCGGGGACCGGCCGTGAAGAAAGACCATCTTCCACTGTGCTCCACGAGACCAGAAAGGGTTCCAGGAAGTTTAAGCCACAGTCATAGCCAGGTGACTGCTGTGAGGACCACGTTGATAGATTTTTTTATTCAACCATAGATCCAAGAAAAAAATTCTCCATTTCCTCCCCCCAACTTAGAAATGTTTTAGGCCGTGTGGAAACTGGACTCTTCAAACATATTTGTTTGTGCCGGGCTGGGCATTTGTTTCAATGGTGCCCGTAGAAAAGTCCAGGCTTGTCCTGTGTGTGCACATGACTTCCACGGACACAGCAGGCGGAGGGAAGAGGCAGGAATTTCTGCCGGAGACAGAGATGTTACAGAGAACTTGGTGAGAGAGATCCCTGGTTATGGTAGGAGGAAGTAAATAAAAAGAATACCTTAAATAACATCTGTGTGTGTGCATGTGTGTGTGTGTGTGCACGTGAGAGACAGAGAGAGAGACTGGCTATTCAAGACCGTGCCCCAGTAAGGAGAACTGGACACTTTTTTTTTTTCCACAAGCAATGATGACAATCATTCAACTAAATTAACATCCTATATTGACTGGCCCATTTGGCAGCAACAAGAAGTTCACAGGCCAAAGCATATGCTAATCCCCATCTCCACTCCATATACTCTATCTGTATAAAATAGAACATTATACCCGCTGCTCATAAGATTAGCTGTCAACGTTCCTGTTCCCGGTTCCTCACGAGCACGTTTACCCGGCACGCTGGGTGGTGCGGGCGTGCTCCAGACTGCAAAGGCAGAGAGGCTGGATGGAGGGGAAGGGGCACGAGGACAGGGCGGGGTAGAGGGAGAGGCCTTTTACATGAAGATATGGGGGCCCCTATAAAATAAAATGCAGGGCTTAATCCCCTCGGTTCATGGTACCCGGTATTTCAACAGCTTCTCCTTCATCTTCACACCACCCCCGAACAGGCAAAGATCGTGCTGAGTTATCATACACAAACACAAGCGCACTGATGATAAATGTATGGCTTGATGACATTTTTACACGGGTCCGTCACTTAGATGGTGACGCAGATCACGTTCAGCCCTCGTGCCTCTTCCTAGTCGATACTTCCATCCAGAAACAAAACACTATCGTGACATCCGTCACCTCAAATTGATTTTGAAATGACAGAAAGTTAAATATCCTAGAGAGAGGCAAGCAAAATAAATAAATTCATTAATAATAAGAATAGTAACAGAAACCGTTGATCGAGCATTTACCACGTGCTGGCATGATGTTAAGTGCATTATTTTAATATCATAGGTGATATCTTCATATCAACGGTATGAGGAAGGTGTTTATATCACTCCCATTTAATAGGTGAGGAAATTTCAGCTCAGAGAAATTATGTCATTTACCCAAGATTATGTAACAAGTAGGAGGTAGAGGCAAGATTTGAACCCGGGTTTGTTTATCCAAATCTTGAGCCCTGAACCACTATACTACATCTTGAAGAAGCACCATGCTGGGGGGAGTTTAGATGAGGATAGGAAAATATTCTGTCAAGCCACAGACCTGAAATATTAAATATTATTTTTAAATTCTGGACCAGATATAGATTAGGTTAAACCATATGAAATTATTAATAGATGACTGTCTTTTGATCTATAAAATGGTAATTTCATATGGTTTAACCTCATTCCTTAACATACAATACATTTCATCAAAATACATAACTAGCCTCATTAACTAAAATGCTTGATTTACTTGGATAGTTGCTATTCATTCATTTATTTATTCATTCAATAAATATATTTGTGTCCCCCAAATACATCAGACACTGTGAAAGGCCCTGAGAATACAGCAGTACACTAAACAATTTATAATCCAGTGTGTCCACTTTTAATAGACTAGTAAAATGGGGAAAAAAACACCTTTGTTAATCAGAAATTTGCTTCTAAAAACCAAATCCTGTTTTCTATACCAAGGCTGTTTTAATTCTTATAATGATGGATCTTCTCAACTGTCAGAGACTGAGCCTGTGATGTTCATTTTCCTGTACTTCTAAGGTTAGAAAAGTGATTAATACATGTTCTAAAGATTTGTCACAAGTTCTTCAACAAATTTATCCCATATGGCAAACCTTCTGGCTATTGGGGGTTTTGTTAAATACAGTAACTCAATGTTTTTTTCAAATTGTGCCCGGAGTTCTTGACTGCAAACAATTGAGTGCTGTTTTGCATATGATTTGCATATGGTTCATATAATACCCAAATTAACTGACCTCAACTTTCCCTACCCACTGCCTACCTTGTACTCTCTGCTCTTTCTATTCTGGTGTTCTCATTCAGCTTGGAAAAAAATATACTGTGAATTTGGATTCTTTCGCATTCAGCTAAGGCTACAGTAGTTTGCCTGATGAATGGAGTTACTTTTTTCATTAGGATTTATTTTTTAGAACAGTTTTAGAAATAGAGCAAAATTGAATGGAAAGTACAAAGCGTTCCTATATACCCCCACCCCACACACGCGCAGCCTTCCCAATGGAGTTTTTTTATTTGTAAAGATGTTTGGATATGAAAAAATTATGAAAGGAAGTATTAAAATGGCATTATTTGAATCAAGATCACAATAAATGTAAACCATAGAAAAAAATCCCAAATCTTATGAAATTGTACTAAAAGAGAAAACTATAGACCCAATTCCCTTGTGGTTACAAAAGCAAATTGAATCAAATGATGCATTTTGAAATTAATGCATCATAACTAAGCAGGCTTTATTCCAGGAATGGATTTAATACTAGGAAATATGACAGTATAACTCAGTGCATCAACAAATTAAAGGAGAAAAACATGATTATATTAGCTTTTGATAAATGTTAACAGCCATTCTGAACAAAAAAGAATTAGTAAAGAAAAAAGAAGGGAATGATTTAAATATGGTAAGTGCCATTTACCTCAGATTTACAGCAACCATTGTATCAAATGGCAAAATACAGAAGTCATTCACACAAAATAAACAAAGCAGGATATTTATTTTCTTCTGTGTTATTTGCAATGGTTTTAGAAGTTTAGCTATCGCAATAAGATAAGAAAAGAAAATATTACCATAGATGATGAAAATAAAGAGATAAAGCTATCTTTATATACACTTGATATGCATATATATTAATATATATAGAAAACAGAAATGCTACTAAAAGCTTTTTAAAGTAATAGGAGAATTTGGTGATGTGACTGGATGCAAGATCTGTCAGCAAAAATCTATAACTTTAAAATTGATGGATACAAGTTTTAGGAGAAATAGGGTGTGCATAGTGTTAAGTATCTTGACCAAGATATTCATTAATACTAACTACAAAGGGAAAGATAGTAATCTTACAGTAGAGGAACCCAGTAGAAATCACTTTAACCAAGTGACTGAGGTAAAAATCACCAGTATGGAGCACTGAGAATGACCCACAATATCATTTTTCTTTTATTCCTGCCCAAAATTTATAACCTCAAACCAGCTGCTTTGTGAGCTTTTAAATAGCAATTCTGGCAGAGACACATCCAAAGGCAGGAAAGGCAAATCCCTGCCCAGAATATCTCTCAAACCCCATTAATGACACATTGTTGCCTCTTCCAAGGTAAAAGGGGTCCAATGGAATAAACTTATCACCAAATGGCATGTTTTTCTTCCTCAAGGAATGGTATCATTGTGAGGGTTCTGCAGCTGAGAGATGGCACATTTAGCAGTAGCAGCAGTAGATGGATTAGCCGTGGGGAAGGAAGCTCCCCTTCACTGCTCCATTCACGGACCCATTGTGCAAGCACCAGGGTGGCCAAGGTCAGAGGGAGGCTGATATCCACTGCTCACCTTGTTTTGTGCCTTCTCTGCAGCAGATACTCTCTGGGTCACAAAGACCTGCACATATGTACCTACTTCCTTGCTCCATCCACATGCTTCTTCAACCACCTCTTTGTCTCTGACTTTCTTATCTTGCTCTTTCCAGATTCTTGACCAACCATCCAGGCCATTCCCTACTTCCCAGGAGTCTGTGTATATTCTTATCTCAGGTCATGTCTCTCTCCACACCAAGTTTGTGACAGGTGTGCTTCTTGAAGCTCTGCCCACCAGGAGGAGTTCCCTTCATGTTATTTTCAGGCTCATCCATGAGTGAGGGCATTCATTTTAGCTTGCCATGATCTGTTGATATTGGGCTGAACCTAAGAACTGGGTTTTTCCTCCCCTATCAGCTGGACCTAGGGAACTTCCCCTGTGGTCATAGGTGTGAGCTGGGGAGAGGTGAGGTAGCTGGGGTATTTTTACTTCATCTCCCATCAGTCTCCTAGAAAATGTTAATTCCCTGGCACTTCAATGAAAATGACAACCTGGGAGCACTTAAGCAGGGAGGTTGCAGGGATGTGGGCCAGCACAACAGTGTCTGCCGCGCTAGCAAAAACCAGCTACAAAATGGAAATGAAAAAAAAAAGTCCTATTCATCGTATTAACCAGGAATAAATTTAATAATAAAGGCATAGAGCCTATATAAAGAAAGCTATAAAATCTTATTGAAGATCTTAAAATAAGCCCTGAAAAAATGGAGAGACATATTATGTTCCTGGTATAGGAAAACTTCATACTATAAAAACGTCGGTCCTCAAATTGACTTAGAAATGAAATGTAATTTAATTCAGCATCCTAATGCCTCTTTTGCAGGGGGCTGGGAATGCATGAAACTATTTTAAAGTTTATAAAGTAATAACTATTTGAAAATGACTAAGACAAGTTTGGGGGTTTCATTACAAATGATAGAACTCACTATACTACATATTCTCATATACACACATACATATATATAAAAAACACTGAACTACACTGTAAATAATATGCCATTGACAGAGGAATAAAGTAATAGGTCGAGAATAAAATATATCCAGAAATAGATCAGTCTATATGGGATCAAAATACATGTAAAAGGTGGCATTTTGATTCAACGTGAAGAGGATCGTTTGTATACTAACTGAGGTCAGAACAACTGGCTGGCTATCGGGGTTGGGGGGAATGCAAGCTCTCAAACCTCACGTCATAAACAAAAATAAATTCCAGATGAAATACTCAAAAACTACGAGTTTGGAAAAAGTTCACTGCCTCCCACACGAGAAGTAGGTGTGCTGGGCTCTGTCCTTAGGCAGGGAGTAACAAAAGCCTCATTGCTTCAAGCTTTGAACTTGAAAGCTTGAACTTAAACGCTTCCCTAGCAAACTCCAAGGATTGGGATGGTGAAGGAAACAGGTATTGTGTTCCAAAGCATTTTGCTAAAGTGAGCCAGTCCCTGCCCTCGGACAATGTGTGTTTTTATCCCAGCCTGACCACATTAAACTTTGTGTGCCTTGGCAAGTTACTTAACATCCCCAGACCTCAATTTCCTCACCCATAAAAGATTGTAAAGATTCAATGAGAAGATAAAGGTAACACACTTATAACAGTTCCTGGCACATAGTAAGCACCCAGTAAGCACCAGCCATTATTATTGTCATTAACGTAGTCCTGTTCTCCTCTGTCATGGTATCAGGTAAAACCAACTGGTCATTACCAGAAAACATCCTCCCCCAACATCCTGGGCATGAACTGCTTCTCATCTAATCATCACTACACAGGCACTGGCCCCACAGAAGCTGCTAAGCTAGAGGGTCATGGCTGCATCCATTCCCAGTAGCACCTGCTTTCTAGCATTTATTACAGTTATTATTATTGTTCCGCCGTGACTTTAACATGTAGCTATTTATTTTCCTTTATAATTTGTTTCAAAGGCTGTTATCTCACTGTTTGTGAAAATCCAACCTAACTAAGTCTACCTAGAGCCTATCATTTGCTAACGGTTTTTATTTTTTTCTTCTGTTAGAGAAATTTTCTCCACTAACTTAGGGAAGAAACAGTGTCTTGGTTGACCCTATCTAGTTAGACTAATCTTCATACCGTATCTTTCTCTTTTCATTACATTTCCCATCAGTTTTCCCAGGTCCAAGCTGAGACTCCTCAGGGATCTGTGAGATCTCAAAAAGATTTTTTTATAAAGTAATCTTAGAAAAGCACAAATCCTAAAAAATATTTGCTTTTTCCCTTTAACTGCAGACCTTGTCCTAGTGGGAGACCAGCCGTGGCCCCTTATACATCCCAGACTTCACCCCACCAGATCCGAGTGGTCATTTCCTAGGCAGTCTGAGTGGTGCCTATTCTCATACTGAACTGGGAATTTTAGATTCTCTTTATTCCCTTAAATGGATAACAGGCTTTTGGCAGAGGAAGCTAACATTCATTAAACACCTACTGTGTGGCCAGGCACTTCATATATGTTCAGAGAATTAGCTAAGTGTTTCAACTGCCCAGATTTTTAAAAATAACTTTTCATTTTGAAATAGTTTAAGATTCACAAGAAGTTACACAAAACAGTTCAGAGAATTCCCATGTAGCTTTCACTTAGCTTTCCCCAATGATAAATCTTCTATAACCACAGCATATTGTCCAAACCAGGAAATTGACATGGGTATCACTATAGAACCAGGCTCCATCCTTATTCAGCTTCCACCTGAACTGCTTGGATTCAAGTCTGGGTCCACCCCTCATTAACTATGTGCAACCTTGGGAAAATATCTAACATGTCTCATAGTCCCTACATTACAGGGCTTTTGTTAGAATTGGATAAGTTTAGCTATTATCACTTGTGAATCCTTACAACAATCCTATGAGATAGATAGTGTGGATCCACTTGCCTTGCTATGACACTTTGTGTTTCTTTCCACCAAGAGATGGAGTCTCTTATTTCCCCACCCTGTGAATCTGAGTTGGGCTATATGATACTTGCTTTACTGTGCAATTGCTCTGCAATTCAACATGGCAGAAGGGATGATGGGCTAGTTTCGAGTGTATGTCTCTATAGGACTTCTGTTCTCTTTTCTGCTGAATACTGCTTCTGCCATATGAACAAGTCCAGGCTAACTTGCCTTATGAGGAGGCACATGTGACCCAAATCACCTTGTCACTCCAGCAGCCAAACCCAGAGGCAGAGCTGCCTACATGACCTATGGCTGACTGTAGACATGAAGGAGCTCATCTGAGACCAGAAGAATGGCTCAGCTGAGCCCAGCCCACATTGCCAACTCACAGTACGTGAAATGAATGGCTGGTCTTTTAAGCCATTAAGTTTTAAGCCACCAAGTTGTTCTTTTAAACCACTAAGTGATACAGCTATAGATAACTGATGCAGATAATATCATGAAAATGCTATGATAGTAATTAGATAATTGGATTATGATGAGAATTAATGGGATTATATATATATATAATCATTTAGCAGCCAGCTCATGAGAAACCTTGCAAATGTTGTGGTTATTGTCATCGTAATTATCATCCTCCTTATCGTCATCCCATTCCACAAATGAGAAAAGTGAGGCTTAGAGAAGTTTAGAAAATGTGCCAATAAGCAGTGGAGCCTGGTTTCAAACACTGGTCTGATTCTAAAGCTGTGTGCTTTTCCCTGCAGGAAAATTTCTCTGTTTTCTTTGTCCTCGTGTCATTGGTCTACCCAATGCTAAACTCATTCACCAGAATTCAAATAGTAATACTTTGTAAAATGGTTCTCTACCCCTCTTCTCAGTTGAATCTGAACAGTTTTAAATTAAAAGTTGATAATACAAATATTTATGTATATTCATATATCCATACACAAAGACATATGTTTGACATATTCATTTAAAATAAAAACACTGAGAATTTTGAAGGAAACTTCAAATTTTCTTCAAATCCTTATGTATTAAAATATTCTAATAGCAACTGGTTCACATCTCAAGGTAGGAACAAGTGTCCCAGGAACTCTCCACTACTGTTATCTTTGAAACAGTCATGTTGCTTGCAATGGTGGGCATATGTCAATCAACTGTTGCCAAGAAAAATAATAAAAGGAAAGAAAATTTTAAAGGTTCTCAATAATTGTGAGTCCTGCAACACCACGATACTTTTTTCTAGGTGAGGGCGGTGGAATCAACCCATCGTCAGCATGTGAATGAGTTGACATCAACAGATTAATGTAAATGAGTAGGCAGAATCACATTAAAGACTCTGGAAGAGCAAAACACATGAATACACTGCACTGCTGTGTACCTTTACCAAGAAAGCAGACACTATGAGCAAAATGTTTGGGAAGGGACACAGGTGACTTGAATGTGTTCATTTTCCATTTTGATGAAAATGTAATGATCTCTATACTGCCATAGATCAAATGGAATCATAGCTAAAATGTCAAATTACATCCTGTTCATTCTTCCTTTGACAATTCAACCATGCAGCCATGTTTATGGCCATTTTGTAAGTTATCACTGCCTTTCCAGAGGAATGGGAAATGTGTCCCTCACTGTGCCACATAAGCTTATGTTCCAGGGAAGAAACCGGAAGGCAAAAAGTCAGACTGATAGTTAAAGGGTCCTTTAATAGCAGTGTGCATTAATGGAATTCTTTTCCAGAATGAACAACAATGTTATTTTTCAGGGCAGAGGCTGCTGGTGGTTCACCCGATATTCACCCTCTCCCTTTTCATACTAACAGAACTTTATTTCTCAGCCTTCCCTGCAGCCAGGAGTGGCCATGTGACTAAATTCTTTTAAGTGTATGTAGGCAGAAGTTATTAGGTGAGGCTTCTGCCCTTCTTTCTCTTTCTTTCTTCCTGGAATACAGATGTGATGGTTGGAACTGTAGCAGCCAGTTTGCAATTATTTACTATCTGAGCATTTTGAATCTCAGCCCAAGTTCCCTCACTTATTAGTTGAGCAGTTAATCTAAATTTACTGTGCCTCGATTTTGTAGAAATAGTAGGATTAGAGGTAATAATAGTAGCCAGAGTAATTCTATTAGCAGTAACAAGTGAGCTGAGGGCAAAACTAGAAAGCACTTAAATGCTATTATGAGGAGTTTGGATTTTATTCCAGGAAAAGAACATGTTGAATAGTCTTAAGCAAAAGACAGACATTACTCCATGCAAGTTGTAGGAAAGCTCTAGATGGATTCAGTGTTGGAGACGGAATTAACTTCACTTGATACCAACTGTTATATTGAGGGGCAGAGCATTAAATGAAAGGAAGGATGACTATTTGCTCAGAAATTAACTAATGTCCTCAGTAACACTTACCAAAAGGGTAAAATGGGGTGGGAGGTTTTTTTTTCTTTTTCTGAATTACTTTGTGTCCCCAAGAGGTTGATTAAGCCTTGAGCAGGGGTTCTATTGCGCTTGTCCTTGATATACCTTTGCAGGGTGCTCTGGGCTTGGCTCTCTTTGAAACCCCCTAAAGCAGGGTTTTCCTGCACTTTCAGTATAAACACAGAGAGTAATTTTTTTAAAAAACTCTGTAGTTAGCCACTAACTTACCTTACTATTCTGAAAAATTTTCAAATTCCAACTACAGCAACTGCAACTGATTTAGACATCAAATTACTTGGGTTATTGGCATTAATGAAAAAAATATTATTTTATAGTCATCTTTGGCTTCAAAACGGGGGACTATAAATTGCTCCCAATTTAGAAACTGCTGCATATTCCACCTTCCAGGAAACTGTGTGTGTCATTCGCTGTGGAAATGTTCTATATAAAGACTCTAAGGCCTTAATAGACCTTCCCAAGTTAAACTTCATAAAAACCATTATTGGGCAGGAGTTTTTTTTTTTTTCTACTTATTTTGATATAATCAGAAATCCCAAATTACCATTATTATTATTAATTAAAGATTGCCCCAGCTGATAAAAAGCCTAAAGAAGGATGTGAGCAGATCACCAAATATACATGCTGCCTTTGCAAATTCATGTGTTTTCTGACGTTTGTGCTTAGACCACTTTCAGCCACTGGGGCACCATACCCTCCATTCCTTCTTCCGTTCTGGGGGCTGTCTTACCTGATTGTACCTGGTGGCAGGGTAAACCAATTAGGTGCACTCCAAATGCTCACTCCTAAGGCCTGTGATTACAGAAACCAGAAAAGGGAAAACAGAGTCAGTAAAGGTTTATACATGGACCAACACTGGCCAACTGGTAGTGGCTTTCTGGAAGCCCATGCTAAGAACTCTGAGACCGGGTGAGGATTCAGGGTGATGACAGATCTGGTTGGTGAGCAGTGTCTGCCATGGGCCCAGGAGTGGGGAACAACCCCTTAAAGGCCAGGATTTATCATGCCTGAGGACCCTGAATCTCAGAGGAAGGCAGCAGGAAGTAGAAAGTCTATCAAATCAGCTATTTATTTATAACTGATCTTGTTCCAAAGAAGATTTAAGGCTACTTACAAAGATATGCATTAAATAACATGTGAGAACCCAGGACTGTTAGATCCTGGGGCGCTCAAGGCTCAGGTGTTTACTATCCTTTCTTTTATGAAATATTGGAGGGGATGAATGTTGTTCATTACAAAATAAAGAGCAACAAACCCTATTTGGTAACCTGAATGTTTTTTTTAAAAAATCCAAAAATATAAGAATCATGGTCCTAGAAAATAGATTTAAATATTTCAGTGGATACCTTCTCCTCCTCCAACCCTACCACTACCCCCACCCCTTCCTTAAATTAAAACAAAAGTTGGCTCATTCAGTCAGGCACATCATGAGTCAGAACTCAGGAAGTGATTCCAGCCTTGGATCCATGCATTTTGGTAAAAGGTAGACAGTCATGGAGTCAGGTTAAATAACACAGGGTGTCCCATTATATAATATGCGAATTTTTTTGAAACAAATGATGATATTCATGATTAACAACCCAAACTAGCCATGTACAGAGGAGTTTCTTGGACACGTGCTAGACACGTGATTCTCAAATTTTAGCACGCCTTAGAATCACTCAGAGGACTTGTTAAAACCTAGATTACTGTCTTACCCCTGGAGTGTGTGATTCAGTAGGTCTGGGGTGGGGCCTGAGAAATTTGCATTTCTAGCCAACTCCCAGGAGAAGCTGATGTTTCTTACCCAGGACCACAACTTGAGAGCTACTATTATAGATAGAAATTGCTAGAGAAAAGGTGAGTCACAAAAACATTTCTTGCAAAGAAAAAAAATATATGTTTGGTTTAGTTTGTCTAGAGAGTATGTGCACCTCCAGGAGGAATAAGCCATTTGAAGAGAATGATTTGCAGTGATCCTATAAAATAATTTTTTTAAACAGCATCATATTAGCTGAGAATCCTTGGGTGGGAGGGTGGCGGGAATCTCTTATGCTGGAGCTTGGTGCGTAATTCCACAGGGTAGTGGTCCCTCGCCCACTCCATTAGGGCCTCTAATTCACAGAGCAGCTCTAATATAAGATGCGACCTTCCCCAGAGGTTGTCCCTCCAGGTCGCGCTGTCCAGTGCTGACGACACTGGACAAACCCGATGCAGCCCCACTTCGGGGCACACCTGCAACCCACCCGCAAGCCCACCAGCCTCCCAGCGGTTCTTGGAAAAATTAGGCTATCTTTCATTAGCTATCTATCACGCGGCCTCCACCCGGCTGCAGGATATGAGGGCCATTTAATTAGGCCCTGCACCACTCTCGGGTGTGAAAAGGCTCTCAAACGCTTTGATTCCCCACTGCTTCGCAGCAGGAAGTTGTTGGCGATAATTGACATAGGATTTCCTTGTTAACCAGCAGCAGACATGCCGGATTAAAGCGACAGAGATCTCCAGAAGAAAGTGAAAGAGATAAGAAGCTCGGAAGACTTCTGCTTATTTGGCACTTGAGGATGGGAGGAAACAGCAATAAACCACTCAAGTGGCGACTCCGGAGTGGAAGGGCGTCCCCTTATCAGACCCATTTCAGCTTGGCTGATCAAAGATTGACTCCCCGCAAAATCACATAGGCCTGGGGTTTGTTAGTTTATTAAGCGGCAGGTTTTAGAAATTATCACAGGTTTAAAGATGGATTGCAGTGGATGCGGAGGGGGAGAGGATTATCGGGTTTTCATCTGAACAATTATAAAATATCACAGCTGAAAGCTTGCTTGCAAATGACATAATTTTCCACTGCCAACTAAACAGGTCATTGTGAGGCTGCATGTAAGCGCACTGGACGAGGAAGGAAATACAGGCAAATTAACTGTGGGGAGGACGGAGCACGAGGGGCCTCGGAACGCCTTGTTCCACTTCGGGAGCCGGTGTGATCTCATTTGCCCTGTGCGATTCCGTAGGTAATTATATTTAATTTCTTACCGGGGCCGTTTAGGTCGGCTTGCATTAAAAGTGAGGGATGAGAGAAGCAACCCACTGAGATGATTCCTAAAATGCGGCTGTGATAAATGATACCGAAATAGAGCCACATGAGTGGAGTGAAATAAATGTCTACTTCGGAGTAGAGACAATTATTATATATCACTTAATAACTTAACCTTACAAGAACACATGTGGCATTCATAAAAGGCTGGGAGCTGTAAAAGCATGTTATGGGACTTCCTTTTGACAGCTATGTACAGGTCCTGGGATACTGGGAGACAGGTATGCCATTGTGCTTGCCTGTGGGTCCCTGCTTCAGATAAATAAATAATCACAAGGGTTCGTGTCCTTGCTGGTTTTAAAAAAAATAGCACATACTTGTTTTGTTTTGTTTTGTTTTTTGGTTGTTTTTATCAAAGAAATAGGTGTTTGTGGCATAAAATTTAGGAACTACAGCAAAATATTTAGAATGAATAAAAATAATCTCCCCCCTCCACCCAGTGGTAAGCACTGGTAAAGCCTTGCAGATTTTGCTACCCATACACAAACATGTCATTTCTTGTAAAATCAGCCTCACTCCTTGTAATTTTAAAAAATGGATAGTTTACTTAATACACCATAAATTTTTCCTACATTTAGGAAACAGTATGTGAAGGTATAATTTTGAGTCACGGCATTATGTATGATGATATGATGATATAATTTACTTAGATAATCCCCAATAGTTGGTCATTTAGATTATCATCAATTTTCTCTACCATATTCAAAGCTGAAATGATCAGCCTTGAACATAACCCTTTACTTGTTTTACTGCTTCCTTGACAGAGTTAGAATTAAAAATAGAATTTCTGGCTTATAAAGCACAGGCATTTTTAAGGACACTGATATCCACTGAAATTTGCAGATTTTCATTATAGCTTGAAAATAGTTTTCCTGGTGTTGAAATCAGAAGCATTTTGTGTCATCCATCCTGAAATGAGAGCAAATGACAGCAGCTATTTTATTTCAAGACAATCAGTCATTCTATCTGCGTCACTTGGGTTCTTTCGTTCTGATCTGACCTTTTGCAGTTAAGCACCGTGACAATGACAATAAACAGTGGCTCAATAATCAAGTTAATAGGGCCAAGCTCTGAAGATAATCATGTCAATGTTAACGACTTTAAACATCGAACACATCTTTTATCCCAGAAGTTCAAGTTCCTCTAAGAGCACCAATTCATTATCATTCACAAGTGCAAAAAGAATTGGTTGAAAAAACAACAAAAACAAAAACCTTTAAAGCAAACTGAAAAGGAGGCAGAGAGAGGAAGGAGGAGAAGCAGTTTTGAACCAAGCTTTTTAAATAAAATAACCCTCAGGGCCTGACATAGTGTAGAGAAGATGGGTTTTTGGTTTTGTTTTTAATGTTTATTTATTTATTATTTTGGTTTGCTGCAAAAAAGCTGGGGCCTGTCAGCTATCGACTCTTTGAGAGTCTTTCTTGAAAACAACAAAGCAAACATCATCTTTGCTTTCCGTGCCCGTAACACCACTCTCGCTCAAGTGGGGTTCCACGCGTAAAAGTCCAATTGCTACTCTTAGATAATGCTGAAAAATGTTCAGCATGCTGGTGGCAGAGATGCTCTGGGCATTGTATTGTTCCTGAAGGAAAGGGAAGTCGTCTGCAGAGGTAAAAGTTTATGCTGCTAAAGGATTTTTCTGCATAATTTGCTCGTGAAGAGGATGTGAAAAAGATGCTCCTTATTAACCGTAGCTCTTTGGAAAATATATATATATACATATCTATGAAAAAAATATCTTTTCTACATGTCTCTGAAAAAAATAGCCATATCTATATATTACCTATGAAAAAGATTAATTGACCTATAGTTCATCTTAAAATGTATATCTATGAAATTAATTTTTAAAAACTCAGTGCAAACATTGTTTATCTGATGACATACTACAAGCAATATTTATTTAACTGTTCATTATTTTGTAGCCATTTATATTTCTCCCTCTATGAGCAAAGTTGTGAAATGGTTGCTTACCTCTCAGCACCAGAGACTAAAGCTCAGTATATTGAAATCACATTGAGCACAAACACAGGGGTACCACATGCCAGAAATTAGCTTGTTCTTGCCTGAGGAAAAATAAACCGTCATGAACTTATTTGTCCCAAATTTTCTTTTCTTGTCCTTTTTATTTTGAGTAATCCCTAATTATTTTATAAGGCAAAATGCAATGAAGTCTTTATCTACAATGTAACTCAGTGAACTGACGGCATTTATAAATTCTGCTTCTATAATGGTAACCCCAACTTTCAACGCTTTTCCCCATTTAAAGGGCTGAAGAGTAACCAGCCTCCTTGCCTCCCAATCCTGCTGATGGGAGAGACTTAGAAATCATTTCGGCGTCCAGGGCTGCTTTGCTCAGAGAAACATCCGTCCAAGGGAGGCAGGCAAACCCGGGAGTGTCAGTAACTGAAATAAAATACAGCAAGGACATCACCTTCTCAATCTGTTCCTGGACTGTGCCTGGGGAAGGATTGTCCAGGACCCCTTGTAATTTAAGGTACAGAAATCAGAGTCAAAAGGATCTTGTTGTAATAGTTTTCTCATTACCATCTTGGGAAATTTCCAGCAAAGGTCTGGGAAAATAACACGATGCCCCTGATGCTGGTAATATAGTCTGACTCGTGATTCCAGCTTTCACTGCACTGTGCACATGAAAACAAATTTCTAAGCTCGAGTTTGAAACTATCTACAAAGGATATCCACAGAGAATGTCAGAGAGCTCTTTCTAAATATCAATGGTCAACTCCGCTTTCTCAAATAAAAAAGAGGGAAACGTGTGTTCTTTCAATCTTATACACAGAAGAACCCCAGTGCTTAAATCCTTATAACGTTCCTTTGGGACCTAACAAAACAAGATTTGTTTTAAAAATCCTTCCATCAAGGAGAACCTAAGGATTGCTTTTATTTATTATTTAATTGCAAATCCTTTATCCACAAAAGAAGGGAGCATTATATTACATATATGGTCTATATATAGAATCAGTATTATATATCATATATGGTATATGTGACATACTGATACGTTATAATGATATATATAGCAAAAGAAGAACCAAAAAAAGTGATACGTATGGGCATTTTATAAATTGTTATTTCTGATTTTTTAAAAAAATTCTTCTGTGGAAGATATCCTGCTAGAAGATTCATCTGGGAGGCTGCAGATATGTCTCCAGCAGACTAAGCCAAGAGAGCTCTCTTAAAGGTGAGCTGATTTTCTCAACATCCGTTATGAAAGTCAGGCACTCGAATATATCAGGGACTTCCTGTGTTATGTCAGGCACGGTTTTAAGTGCTTTGTGTGTATGATCTCATTTAATCCTCACACCACCCTACGTGCAAAACAAATTTCCAAAACTAGAAGTCTGCCTTTACTCATTTCTTTTGAAATAAGCACTTATTAAGTGTCTACTATTGGTCAGGCTGTGCATTGAGCATTAAGGATTTGGAGGTGAAAGACATTGGGTACCTGTGGGGAAAAGAGGCCCATAAACAAGTAGCATGAATAGGGCACAGTCAGGAGGGGCAGGGTGCAGAGAAGTTGGCGCAGTGGCTTCTGATTCGAAGGGGCTCGAGCTGGGGTCCCAGCTTCATCACTTCTACTCAGCGTCCTTGAGCAAAGCATGTGCTTTCTCTAGGCCTCGGTGCCTAATCTGTGAAGTAGCAGTAATAATACTGATTTCACACGTTGTCGCAAGGCTTAAAAACACTCACACGTCACCCACACAGTAAGGAGCTGACGTCTACTATGTACTTAATAAACAGACCACCTACTCATCGTTACCGATAGTGCTGCAACAGTTAGTTAAGAGTTACAGAATGACAAAAAATTTCAGAACAAGAAATTTCCCTCTCTAACATCAATCTGGCAGCTCACAGATTTTACCAGATTTCCCAGTGGTCCTTAAGGGTTGTGTGCAGACCAGCGCTGACAAGCAACTGCAGCTTCTTCAGTCTGTGGAGAGAGCAACCTCGTGCCCTTTCTCCTAGGAAGTATTGCACTTTTTTTCCCCTGAAATTATGTTCTTTTTTGAATTTTTTATGTTCTTTTTAAATCGCATGTTTGTGTTAAAATATCCTTTCTTTATAGAATGATGAAGACAATACATAAATGTATGAAAAAATTTTAATGAGTTTGTTTGGCAAAATAAAGAATTGTCAATCCTATGTAGAGCTCCCGCTCCCCCAATTTTCACAAATACTTGTATTGCGGCACAAAGTCTGGGAACCACTGAATTATACAAGGTGTCTCTTTTAGCAAAAGCAAAAGCCAACTTTTGTTCTAGGAAAATAAATGCATTTTGGGGGTCTGTTTTCATTTTTCGGTGGCAAATAGGGCTTTTGTGATGCCTCTTTGAATAAAAGACTCATTTTTCTAAGTGATGCATCTGCTTTTAATGTCTTAAATGCTGGAACAGAACAGACATATCTTCCCTGGTCTGTGTTTTCTTAAATAGCCAGAAGTCTTCATGATAAAGACAAGCAAGCATCTAATAGAGAAATAACTCCAAGACAAAGTGCTGTGGCTGCATGATGTCACCTCTCTGACAACCTATAAATGGACCATATTGATGAAGTGAACGGGACTCTCTCTGGTCATTTTCAACTAGAAACTAATAACCCCCGTCATGATATCAGGCATGCAATAACCTCGGTTAAAACTAGGTTCATCAAATAAATCACTCAGGAATTTTTCTATTTCTTTCTCTGGACACATCGCACATCTGCTCAATGAAAGGAAGAAAGAAGCAATATTTCTTTGATCAGGAATTTTTTTTTTTAATATTCTTGTATCTGTCCCTTGGGATGCTATCTTTTCAAGTGGGTGCAGATAATACATCACTTTCTAATGAATGTACAGAATTTATGAATTTAAGCTATAAAACCAAATATGAGGGATTTTAGTTTATCTCAATCTATATTTTATATTGTCATGAGAAAATAAGGTGGACCACAAAGCTGTATTGTGCCAGTTCACTAAATCTCCTGATCTCTCATGACCTTTTCAGTGTGTTCCATTTGCAGCCACATGTGGGAGGGGATACAAACAGATGATTGCTTTGTACTTTTCCCCCAATATGTCTAAATACACGTTATGCTTTTCATACCCTCTCTGTCGTGAACAGTAAGGGCTTGGCCAGAGCATAAGACATCAGCCTCCACTGATATTGTCATATGTTAACATCTTACTGACTCTGTTAATGCTTTGTAGGTATTGGATGAATTTTGAAATTTGTAGAGTGATATGCTTGTCATTCTGTGTCCTGAGGTTCTTGAAAGCCCTAGGTCAGCTCCCTGAGTCTTAAGGAATTATGGATAGAAGATGTCTTTTCTGCATGTAAAATAGAAAACAGTAGAAGCTGTACAGCTAGGTAAGCTAAGCTGTCCTGAATATAGAACAAAAAGTGAGTGAAAAGGCAGAGCCTCCAGTGTGTTCTTGCTGGCCTGTTCTCCCAGTCAGTTGTAAGCCAATTATGGGTAAAGGGGACAGGGTTTGAGTCCCATAGACCCAGTTCAAGTCCCAGCTCTGCCATCTGTCAGCTGTGTGGCAGAACAGTTACCTAAACCTTGAGTTCCTCATTGGTGAATTTGGGATAATGGCATTGATCTGGTAGAATGATCTGGTTCAATGAGTTAAGGTTCAGGAGCCAACGACACCTTGTGCACATTTTCTTTTCCTGGGTTCAAAGCCCAGCCTTGCAACTTGCTAGCTATGTGATCCTGAGCATGTTTCTTAACCCTTCTGACCCTCAGCTTCCTCCTCTGTAAGATAAAGACTATGATAAAATGTATTTTGTAGGATTGTTATGAATGGGCATAAAGCACCTAGGATAGTGCCTGATATACAGTAGATGTTTACTACTATTACATTTTTTTACTCTTATTGTTACTCCTGTTATTTTAATTTTACTATTATTTTTCCTCTTCTTGGTTCTTTTGTCTTGGGCTTCTGTTTCTTCACCTGGAAAATGAGGTGATTGGGCCAGAGAAGCTTCCATCCCTTATAGCTCTAAACTGTTAGGATTTGATCTGTGAAATAACATTTTTGGGAGCCATTTACCATCTGTGAATTGTTTTTCAATGTAAGATGGCAGGTTTATACTTTGCTTTTCCTACCAATGCTTTTTCCTCAAAAGAATAGTAATAGTCATTATTTATTGAGTGTCTGCTATGCACCTGGCATACTTATTTTTTAAAATAATTTTTTAGTTTGAAATCATTATAGTTTACAGAAAAGTTGTAAAGAGAGGACAAAGTTCCCATATAACTCTTCACCCTGTTGTGTTTTCCATCAGTTACCATCTTGTGTCACCATGACATGTTGGTCTAAACTAAGAAACCATCACTGATATATTACTATTAGCTAAACTCCAGATTTTATTTGGATTCAGCTAGTTTTTTCATTAATGTCCTTTTTCTGTTCCAGAAAAACTGTGACCGTTTCTCAGTTTTTCATGGCCTTTAGTCTTGAGCAGTACTCAAAGCACTCTTAAGTGTTTTGTAGAATATCTCTCAATTTGGGCTTGTCTGATAGTTTCCCCTTGATTAGACTATAGGTGTGGGGGGAAGAATACCAGAGAGGTGAAGTGTCCTTATCACATCAGTGGACACTTCATGATGTCATGGGACACTATGAATGACATTACCTGGTATACCTTTAACGTAGCCCAATGCATGGATTTGGCACAGGTTATCAATCCCACAGGTGAGGAATGTTTGAGTTCTTTCCAGCTTCCAGTGATTATGAATAAAGCGTCTATAAACATTCATATACAGGTTTTTGTGGGAACATGTGATGAGTGTGTGTTTAAAATAACAAGAAACTGCCAAACTCTTTTCCAAAGTGGATGTACCATTTTGTATTCCGACGAGCAATGCACGAGAATTCCAGTTCTCTGTATCTCTGTCAACATTTGGTATTGTCTGTTTTTTTCTTTTTAGCCTTTTTAAGAAGTGTATCTAAATTTTAGTTTTAATTGGCATTTCCATAATGGCTAATGATGTTGAACATCTTTTATAACCTTATTTGCACTGTATATCTTCTGTGGTGAAATTTCTATTCAAATATTTTGCACATTTTTAAAAATTTTTTTTCTTATAATCGAAATTTGAGAGTCCTTTATGTATATTCTGCATACAAGTCCATTATTATATATGGAATTTGCAAATATTTTTTCATAATGTGTGGTGTTTTTTCATTTTCTCAGCTGTCTTTTAAAGAGCAGAAGTTCTTAATTCTGATGAAATCAAATTTATAAATTCTTTTTTGTATGGATCATACTTTTGGTGTTGTATGTAAAAAAATATTTGCTACCCAATATCACAAATGTGTTCTTATGATGTATTTTAACAGTCTTATAGATTTACATTTTATATTTAGATCTATGATTCAGTCTAATTTTTATATAGAATGTGAGGTCTGGATTGAGGTTATCGAATTGCTCCAGCACCATTCATTGAAGAGACCATCCTCTCATCACTGAATTGCCTTTGCTCCTTTGTCCAAAAAAAAATAATTGGCCATATAAGCGTAAGTCTGTTTCTGCACTTTTTATTTCGTCCCATTGATCTATATCTCTGTCCTTTCTCTCTCATTGTTTTTGTTTTGTTTTGCTTTGCTTTGTTTGCACTTGGGCCAGGCTTACTGGCCTGTTTACAGACA
>RJWJ010020101.1:0-29491 GCA_004363605.1 Indri indri | reverse complement strand
TCATACAGCCCAGGGAGCACTGACAACTGAGTTCCCTGCAAACTGTGCTTGAAAAAGCTTTTAGGTAACTCCTAAAAAAACAGTCGTTAGTCACTAACAGATCCCTCTGCAGCTATCTTCTTGTCTAACACTCTTCATTATACTTGGAACCCAATTTTTGTAATGTAGGCAAACCAGCTGACCCCTTCACAGGAGCTAAGTAAATCTTAAAGCCAGTGTGCAGGGAGAGTTATTTAAAAGAGAAACACACTAAAAGAGGGTCTGGGAAAATTTAATCTTTTCATAATGTTACCAACAAGTTCTGGCCCCATTTTGCAAGTGAACAAGACGGATATGTAACATTTTGGTCATAATATAAGAGTCACTCTCAGTCAAAATATTCCCCAAAACACAAAAGAAATTATGAATCCTACACTCAGTCCAGAACTATACAACGAAGAGTTCACTGGTTCTAAGGGTTTGCAGTAGTGTCCTGGGAAGATGCTCCCCAACTGAGAGTACCTGAGAGTAGAACACCAGTATAAACACACACACACACACACACACACACACACACACACACACCCCTTCACACTTATTAACAGTGTATTTACAGAAAACTATGGAAAACTTCATGTCGATAAATTTAAAAACAGCTAAAATGGACAAATTCCTAGAAAAAATTTGACATCAAAACAGATTCCAGAAGAGAGAAAGAGAAATATTGTCTGAATGGACCTTATACCACTAAAGAAATTAAATCTGCTGTAAAACGATAATCCCCCAAAGGGAAAAAAAAGATACAGGAAAACATGCAATCCAGATAGTTTTACAATCAAACATTCTATAAAACATTCTATCAATTCTATCAAGTTCTATCAAACATTCAAGGAACAGACCAATCAAAACTTATATCAACTGTACCAGAAAAAAACTGTTCTCCAAAACTCCAAAGGACAATACATGAAAGGAAAATTGTATGTCGATTTTGAGCAGAGGTAAAATAATAGTAAATAAGATGTTAGCAAACTGAATGCAAAATGTATTTTTATTAGACATGGCTCAAACAAATTATGCTTGTCACAGAAGTATAAGAATATTATTAGAGAATCTATTAACCTCATAACTTAACATGCTAAGAGATTGTCAAAGAAAAAAAAAGATCATCTCAATAGACATAGGAAGAGTTTTTGAAAATATTCAAGACCTACTTATGATTAAAAGAAAACAAACAAAAGCAAAATGTAAAAGATGAGGCTGGTTCCAGGTAAGATGGAGTAAGCACACTTCATACTATCTTTCCCACTGGATGCAGCTGTAAAACCTGGACAAAATGCATGAAAAACCTACTTGACGTATTGCTGATAACAATAGTAGTGGGCAGATTAAGGGAAAAGACCAGGGTTCAAATAATACCATCTAGTGGTAAGTTTTCCATTCTTTCCTTTAGTATATACTCTGGCCTTGCCTCAAGGCAGTCCCAGCGGACAACAGCATGAATAAAGGGTGCTTCAGGTGAATCCTTCCAGGTCTAGCACATGAGTGGGAAACAAATCTCCTACTGCTCAGACTGGGGGAAATCTCCTGTGTTATTAATATTTTTTTCTAATGTCCATTCTCTTGCACCCCAGCATCCAGCAGCCTGCAAGCCCCTAAGACTCTGAGAAAGGAGCATCTTCCTCTCTGACCAGAGGAATAGTGGTCCCAAGAGAGTGGAATAAACTCCCATTGCATTTTTTTCTCTATCACCACTTCTGTTCAACCAAGAATTCTAACCAGCAAAATTTGTAAGTTTCACCTAGGAATCCAAGAGAATCCAATGACAAATCATTAGAATTAATAAGAGAATTAAACAGACTATCCAGATTGCTGGATCTAAGGTTAACACAAAAATCTATATTGCATTCCTTCACACCAGCAATGTACAATTAGAAAGTGTTACTTGTCATCTGATATCTTCTACAATGGCAATAAAAATTTACAAAGTGCCAAGGGATAAATCTACCTAACACATCAAAACCATTATGGAGAAAATTATAAAATGTTATTAAAAGATATTAAAGAAGGTCAGATCTCTTCCATGTTCATGACTAGGAAGAAAACAGCAGGAAGATGTCAGTTCTCTCCAAATAAAGGTATATATTTAAACTGAATAAGTATTTGTAAATCATTTCTAACAGTACCTGACATATAAGTGATATATAACTGCTGTTGAATAAATAAATCAAAATTCCAACAAGGCTTTTCATGGAACTTGACAAGCTTGTTCTAAAATTCATAAGGCAGAACAATGGTCCAAATATAGCCAAAGCAATCTAAAGAACAGAGGTGGGAGGAAGGATAATGCTCATTCTATCAGATATTAGCACTTAATTATGAAACCATTAAGACAATGTTTTTGTTGGCCCAGGAGTAGACACACAGACTAACAGAATAGAATAGAGAGTCCTGAAATGTTTGCTACATGGCAACTTGGCATGTAACAGAAAAGGCATTACAAATTAGTGGATGCTAGAACTGTTTGTTATCCATACTGGAGAAAAATAAAGTCCTAATTCACACCATTTACAACTTTCAGTTCTGGGTAGAATAAAGACCAAAACATGAAAAGCAATACTTTGAAAAGAAAAATGTTATTTCCTCAGGATAGGAAGGACTTCTTAAGCAAGATGCAAAAAGTATAAATCATAAAGGAAAACAATGGCACATAAACAACAAAGTGTTTAAAAATTTAGTGGTTCAAAAGATTCTCTTAAAAAAGTGCAATACAAACCACCATACAGCAGAAGAATATATTTACAATCAACAAAGTACTAGTATCCAAAATACATAAAGAACTTCTGTAAATCAATACAAAGCAATAAATAATGTAATGATTTTTTTAAATTAGATAAAGAAAACTGGCAACTCACAAAAGTGGAAACCAAAATAGCTAATAAGCATTTTAAAATGCTCAACCTCACTAATAATTGGGGGAAAAAAAATTGAAACCAAAATAAATTATCACCAACTTTAGTAAAGTGACATTCTCTGGAGCAGTGGTCCTCAACCTTTTTGGCACCAGGGATCAGTTTTATGGAAGACAATTTTTCCAAGGACTGGGGCTTAGGGTGGGGGTTGGGTGGGAGCTCAGGTGGTGATGTGTAGCCCAGTTCCTAACAGGCCACAGACCAGTACCGGGCCATGCACCAGGGCTTGGGGACCTAAGCTCTATAGGACAGGGAAAGACATGGAACCAAGAAGGGGGTCACAGAGAGCTTTAACTATATTTGTAATTGTGGCAGTCATTAGAACCTTTCACAAATATTTAGGTTCCCCTTCTTTTAGATGCACACAGTAGGACTGCACTTCCCCATACCTTTAAGTTAGGCAAGTATGTGTGATTTGGGAAATATACAGCTCTGACAGGGAAATATACAAGCAGAGAACAGAACAGAGGGATTTCGGGGAGCAGGGGGCGGCAGTACGGGCAAAAACCACACAAAAAATAGAAAGGAAGGCCTCGTGTCTGGAGCTGAAGGAGAGCTGGTAACAAGACCAGGTAGGGCCCTCTGGACCACAGAAGGCCATCAGAGGGTTTTGAACAGAGGAAGGATGTGATCTGATATATTTTAAAAGGGTCATTCTGGCTGCTGTGTGAAGAATCTTTAAGAGTTGCTGCGTGGAAGCAGGGAGATAGGAGCCTAGTGCAATGGTTCAGTCAAGAGGAAATGGTGACTTGGTCAAAAAGAACAGCAGGAGGTGGTGAGAAATGATCACATTCAGGATTATAGGTGGGACGGAATTTGTTCTCGGGTTGGATATGCAACATAAGGAAAAGAGGCAAGTCAAAGATGACTGTAAAGCATTTGGCCTGAGCAACTGCAAGAATGGAGATGACACTACCTGAGTAGAGAAGACTGCAGGAAGAGCAAGCTGGGGGAGAGGCCAGATAAAGAGTCTGGCTTGAGATTCCTATTTTAGAATTCGAAATGGTAATAATCAAACAGGCAATTGGATGTATGAGCCTGGAGTGCAGAGAAGAAGTTCAGACTATAGTGATCAGCATATAGCTGGTATTTAAAGCCATACAATGAATTAGCTCGCTTACAAAGTAAGTATAGATGGAGAAAAGACCCGAGGACTTGACCTTGAGGCAGCACAGCAAACCTAGAAGGAGCCTAGACAGGATCCATTACACCTGTGAAGATGGTGGCCTTAGCCCCAGCCTGTCTGCTGTACCAGAAGAGAGGACATGGGTAGAAACGGGAAGTGCTGGGTACAATGCAGAGTGCGTGAGTGCAAGTTCAGGAAGGGTAGGAGATACACCAATGGGAGCATGTGGAAGTTCTCTTCCGGCTGCTTCTGTTTTCTTGGGTGAATAACAATCAAGGTCATCAGCAGAAAATGGGAAGGGGGAAAGAACTGTGAAATCTAAGGAGAGAGGAGGGGATATAAAACAGTTGTCTCTCAGAGTGGCAGAATGCATTGACCAAGGTTCACCAGGCAGCACAAGGATCCATTATGAGATTTACGGTCATGAACTTTAAAATAAGACAGGAAGCGTAGTTGTGCGTTTTTCTCGCTACCACAGAGTCAGCAGGCAGTCGGCAGTTTGCCTGGCTTCAGGGCTTTGCCAGGTAAGCAGAATGGAGGCAGCGTTGGAAGGGCATGCAAGGGAGGCGTTATAATGGTGTCCCATGCAAACAAGATGGGTAATAAAGGGACTGAGGGCCTGATGGGGTGGATGGACAGTGAAAAGAAGACAGCTTCAAGATTCTGGAGTGCCTAGGGGGTTGAATAATTGTTGGAGGTGGGAGTCTAGAAGGAACGCACTGGGAGGAAGGAAAGGAGTAGTCAGTGAGATGTTGTTAATGGCAGTTTAGAGGGGTGCAATTATTGGTAATGATAAAGTCTAGGGGATGCCCATGGGAGAGAGTGGCCAAGAGGACAAGGTCATCAAGGTGAGGAAGGCAACTAATGGAAAGAGCAGCGTACTTAGAGGATCAACTACTTGGTGTATCAAAATCACCAAAAACTATGATAAGAGTGGTGGGCCAAGTGTAAAACCCTTTGAGGAACAACTGGAGATTGGGGTACAGGTGACTATAACAAGGAATGGCGGTGGGAGGTAGAGACTCATAGCAGAAGCTTCAAAAGAGCCGGGGGCTTCTCAGGAGGAGGCAGGAACAGTGGCCTGAAGCAGCCGTAAGTGAGAAGTTCACCTACGGGACTCTTGGCCCAGGGGGCCACGGGAAAATAAAACAGCCAGTGGAAGCAGTGTCCTCCGAAGACAGCCCAGTTTTAGTAGGAACAAAAAGGTAAAGAGGCCACGCAGAGAAGAGGCTAAGGACACGAGGGATTTTGCTGATGAGAGGGTGAGAGTTCCACAGGGCCCTGCAGAAGGTTTAGGGGAACAGGGAGAAGAGTGAGATTGAGTCAGATTCAAGGATACAAGAGCCATTCCCAGGAGATGGTGACGTATGACCTAGGGCTTGCTGGAGGACCTGGCAGAAATGATTTCTGCCTGTTGAACTCCCAGGAGAGACGGTCTCTTACACAGATCAGGGTAAGCAGGGAGACGGTAAGAAGGAGGAAGAGTGTGTCTTGCCTGGATCTCACAGGCACTGCACACTCTTACACAATGAACATATGCATGCCTTTTTTTTTTTGTAGGAAAATGGTTCAGAGACAAATAGCTTTCTACAAACGAGCACCCTAAGAGGTGGCCCCACACACAGGAGTGCCTGTCTTCCTAGGCTGGCTGGTGTGTACACACGCTGGCTGGTGTGTACACACTGTTCACAAGGCGAGGAGAACAGGGAACACTCAAATGAGTCCTTTGAACCCTTAGACATCAGCAGCTCGGGGTGATGTTTTCAGGCAGGAGAAAGCTGCTAATACTGATTAAAAATGGGACATGGAAATTATCTGTGGTTTTCAATGATTCACACCCTCCTTAACTCACCTGTCATGGGAACTGGCTCTGGGCAGGCTCGAAACGGTTCAAACTACACACCACAAATGGCAAAACAAGTGCTGTTTCCATAATACAGATATGAAGAAAAGTCAAGTCTTCAAGAACACCATGGTTGTAGCGGGAGGTGGTGATAGTGGGGCCTGGAAAAGTTCTAATGATCAACAGCTGGAGGTAAGTCAGGCAGGCCCTGGTTAAATCCTGCTTCTTTCCTGGGAGAAGTCATTTATCCAAGTTTTCTGTAAAGATGGGAGCGGGGAGGGCAACTGTGAAGGCAAACTCTGTTGAGCTCTTAGTACCAAATCAGTGCCAATTTTATCACCTTTTTTCCTAGAAACACTGAAATCTGGGACATACAGACCTGAGCAAGAGGACGAGAGAATACTGGTATTCCTGTCAGGAAGGACACTTAGAGACAAGAGCTTCTGAACTGGCTGTAGAAAGAACAAAGCGCATCTCAAAAGCCCTTCAAGATGAGAGTTTAGGTGTCAGTGAGTTTCCGAGGAGATGGATTTTACAAAAGCTACTATGACATACGCTCCCTCCACAAAGACAAGATAACATCACACTCTGCTCTCAATGAGTTACTTCTACATTTTGACAGATGATGGAAATGTAGGAGGAAGAGGCCTAAAAGCCGGATACGAAGGCAGCACCCCCACGCCTGATTTGTAGAAGGAATGAACGAATGAATGAACAAATGAATGCCATGTTTTTCCTTCATGCAGAGACGGGGGAAAAGAAATGGGAAGGCCATGAGAAAGTGTCCACATGGGGCCAAGGAGGGAGCACAGAGGCAGTCGGGGACATAGTCACCGGGCCTGGGTCAAGTGGGAGAGGTGCTAGATAACAAGGTAGAAGGCAAGAGCCCAGACTGGTTCTTAAAACTTTTGGTGCACCCAAAAGCCATACAGCCAAAATCACGCATGAAAGCTAGCTGCCCTAGCACCTTCAGTATTCCAGAACCAACTGCCCTACCTGTCCACTCCTGCACTGAAGCGGCATTTTGAGAAGAGACGTCCGTGAGCCCTGACATTGAACGTGGAAAATGGGATTCACTTCAGTTCTTTTTCCTTTGTGGGTATTTACTATTAATATTTACACCTAATCAATGGCTCCCTCAACCTGGGGCACTGTTTTCCAATGAGTGTTCTATGGAATACCAGCGCCACAAGACAGCCCATGCAGGAAGGGTGCCTTGTCAGATAATGCTGGAAAATCCTCCAATCTTCCCATCACAGAGACATGCAGTGCTCATTTGGCATATTAAAACCTCATGAGATTCTGCTGTATAGAAACCTAATGAATACAGTGTTTTTAAAATACATGTGACTTTTTCCCACTCAGCCATGAAACCTGCCCCTGGAAGTGCTGTTCTCCTGGCAAGCACACCCAGACGGCGTCCTCAGAGATGGGGCTTGGAGGGAGTACCGGCCAGCAGAGCCTGCCCAGCCCCCTCCGCACACACCTGGGCTTCAAGTAGTGAGGGGCGTGGCCTTCCTTCATTCCACAAAAAGACAAGGAGAATGTAAAGATTTTTAAAGGACGACAATTGCCACATGAAAGAGCTGCAGAAAAATGCTGTCAGACTCGAGAAGAGGGAAAGGTTGGTAATGTTGCTGAAGCTAGAATTTCAGGAGCAGGCACAACTTGACTTTAGGGCTCCCCTCTGATTGTTACATGAGTATTTGGACCATTAACCAAACACCCAAAGTTTTTTAGGCCTCACTGTGAGGGCAGGTATTTTAAGTCTGGTTCTCCTAACCTAGCATTTGTTTCCAAAAATCCAAGGCCTGAAAAATATTACGTGAATTATAAGACTCTACGGGTACAGGTGTTGTTAATGAGAAAAGGCAATTATTTCCCAGTATGTTGCCATCCTGCCTCCTGCATTGGAGTCACCTGAGAAGTTTGTTAAAATGCTCGTTCCCAGGTCCACCCACACATATTCTGGATCAGTTTTGGGGGCAGAAGAGTGAGGAGGTTCCCAGGAAGCCACATTTTAAACAGGTTCCCCCCACATCATTCTGGTCCACGCTTATGTCTGAAAACCACCACACCCAGGATTTCCAAAACTATTAAGAGACAACAAAGCTTTTGGGAAAGACATGATGTGAAGAAACCAAGAGTAGAAGTTGGGGGCACTGAGCTCATGGTGACTAACCACAAAGGAAGCTTCAGAGAAGGAAAGGAATGTGTTGGTTACATGCCAGAGCGTTAACACTGTTCCGGAAGCTGCCCCGCCAGCAGCCAGGCATTGGTAGGGATGCTCTGCGGTGGAGAGTGGATGCCTCAGCGGGTCACGACTTGACAAGTGGAGCCATTAGAGCCTCCATGTTTCAGCACAAACTCTAATCTCGACAGGAACACTCCTGAGGGCCACTTGGTTTTTCACGTGAACCATCCCACTCCCTCAAGGGCATAACCGTCTGTTGGAAAGGTGCCAGGTGCTCTGCAGATGTCAGCTCACGGAGTCCCCAGGAAAGCTCCTCAAGACAGGCCATGGTCCTTGTTTTAAAAATGAGGCAACTGAGTCTCTGAGAGGTGATGTAACTGACTGGGCCAAATTTGCATAACCAGCGTGTGGCAGGGCGGGACCCTGGCCAAGGTCTGAGGGACCCCGAAAGCTGGGCTTTTCCTATGCCAAGAGTGCTACCCAGGCAGAAAACGCACTCACTGCAACACGCATGTCCTAGTCCCCTTGGAAGTTAAATTTCTCACGGTAAATAAATAAACTAGTGGGAGCCGCGGGGACCCCACCCCGGTACTGCCATCCCGTCAGGCCCAAACAGACAGACAGACAGCCCCTCTCTTTGCTTATCTTCAGCTGAAACAACAAAACCCCTAAGATACCTCCCATTTCTGAAATATCTTGCATTTATAAAATAATTAAGCAATACAATTAGCTCCTTGATTGCCCAAAGCTGGTCCTAAAGCAATTTATGAAGAAGCGGAATTCTTTTCTGTAAGCTTGGCCAAATGCCTCCAATGCCATTTTCTGTCCCTTCTGCAACCCAGTCCTCCTTCTGTGTCCCCTTTCGCCACCCTCCCCTCCCCCACCCTCTGCTCTCTGGAGAGAACCTAATACCAGCCAATCATACTTACGGAGCAGTTCATGTCACTGTGTTTTCTCTTCTAGGTCTATCAGTATCTTAGTTCACTCTGGCTGCCATAACAAATGCCACAAACTAGGTGGGCTTATAAACAACATAAATTTATTTCTCATAGTTCTGGAGGCTGGGAAGTCCAAGATCAAGGCACTGGCAGATTTGGTGTCTGATGAGAGTCTGCTTTCTGGCTAATAGACATGTTCTGAATGGCAACATGTCTTACTTCAACTAACAGCCCTCCCCTGCCTTCTTGTGGTGTCCTCAGATGGTAGAAGGGACTAGCTACTCTCTGGAGTCTCTTTTATAAGGGCACTAATTCCAACCATGAGGGCTCTACCCTAATGATCCAGTCACCTCCTAAAGGTCCCACTTTCTAATACCATCACCTTGGGGATTAGGATTTCAACATGTGAATTTTGAGGGGACACCAACATTCAGACCATAGCAATCAGGCATTGACTCTCATACTCATGATGAAAGAAGGGCTTTGCCCCATTAGAGGCAGGGGTAAGCAGGAGCTGGGGGTTGGGGGATGTGCTTTCCCACTCCCAAACCAACTTGA
This sequence comes from Indri indri, assembly GCA_004363605.1. Taxonomy (NCBI): domain Eukaryota; kingdom Metazoa; phylum Chordata; class Mammalia; order Primates; family Indriidae; genus Indri; species Indri indri. The sequence goes on along the minus strand of RJWJ010020101.1, from coordinate 19,884 downwards.
TAATGCCAAGAAAACCCGGAAGTTCAGATGCTCCCACAGGGAACACAGCCCTAACTAGCTATTGGCCATTACTTGTCAGTGTTTACATACTTGGAATCTTTTTAGAACACAGAAAAGAAGCATTTAGCAAAAGTGAGCCTGCAAGGAAATGCAGAAACATGAAAATCTATAACCCCTATGAAGTTCTTCTTCATTGACACATTCAAGAAATATTTATTGCAAGAAGCTGGGAGGCATGTTCCTGAAGAACGGAGGCTCTGAAGTCCAGACAGCACAAGTTCAAACCCTGGCTCTCCTAATTACCAGCGATGTGACCTCAGGTATGTTAACTTCTGAAAGCCTCTGTTTCCTCTCACGTAAATGGGTTTAATAATAGTACCTACTTCATATGACTGTTATGAATGAGACGAATCACATTAACAATTTCTTTTCATAATATATAACATGTAAGATGTCAACAAATGGTGGCTATAATTTTTATTAAATATATTGAGTATGCATGGAGGCTGAGGAGATAAATAAAACAAAGTCCCTACTTTCAAGAAGCACTCATTGGAAGAGAGAGTCATGTAAACAGATAATCATAACCTTATAGGTTCAATAACAGAAGTGCATAACTTCGTGCTGTGGGGACCCAGAAGGAGTGACTGACACTGTTTGGGAGAGTCAAGGACAGCGCCACAGAAGTGACACTTCAACCTATCAAGAATGGGTAGGAGTTTGACAGATGAAATGTATCAGCATGTGCCAAGGCCAAGAGGGGCCCAAGCGTGCAGCATGTTTGGGAATGATGAGAGAGGTGCTGTGCGAGACCAAGCAGGGAACACAGACCAGGGTTTGGGGGCCAAGGGCCTTGTCAGCCAAAATTGGGATTTGTGCCCTCAATGCCCAGAACAGGGACTGATGTGTGTTAAATTCTCAAGAGCCACTTGTTAAGGCAATGAATTAACTTCACCCTGTAGGTAATGGATGGGCCATAGTAAGTCCACTCATGCAATGGGATAAAAGTTGGCCTGGAGGAAGAGACAAGTGGCACAGTGAGTACAGATGTCCCTGACTTACGATGACACAACTTGAAAATTTTTCAACTTTACGATAGTGCAAAAGCAACATGTGTCCTGTAGAAACCATACTTCAGGTACCCAAGCAACCATTCTGCGTTTTCACTTTCAATAAGCTACATGAGATATTCAACACTTTATTATGAAATAGGCTTTGAGTTAGATGATTTTGCCCAGGTGTAGGCGAATGTAAGTGTTCTGAGCACATTTAAGGTAGGCTAGGCTAAGCTATGATGTTTGGCAGATTAGGTATATCAAAAGCATTTTTGACTTACGATATTTTCAACTTACAATGGGTTTATCAGGACTGCAGTCCCTAACCCTGGGTCCACAGACCAGTACCAGCCCGCATCACCACCTGAACTCTACCTACCCACCCCCCAGCCCCGCCATCTGTGGAAAAATTATCTTCCATGAAACTCAGGAACTGGCCTGCATAGCAGGAGGTAAGCGGTGGGCCAGAGAGCGAAGCTTCAGCTACATTTACAGCTGCTTCCCACAGTTTGCATCACCACCTGAGCTCCCGATGCCCCCACCCCCATCCATGGAAAAATTGTCTTCCATGAAACCGGTCCCTGGTGCCAAAAAAGTTGGGGACTGCTGTATCAGGACATAACCCCATTGTAAGCTGAGGATCATAGTTTCCTGTACTAGGAAACTATGACAGTAGTAAGGGCCTCCAGGGAGGCATGGCAATGGGGATGGGGAGGAGATTTCCAAAGTTGAATTGACTTGATTCGGTAAGTATTAATAACAATGTATTATGTGGGCAGGGGGAGGGGAGGGCTGTTAGTTGAAGACATGTTGCCATTCAGAATAGACTTGGGTGGCTCAGGTTAGAATGTAGAAGGTAAGTGGTCAGTATTACACATGTTGAGTTTGAAGTCTCTGTGGGGCATCTAAGCAGAGCTGTCCAGTTAACAATGGGCTATATAAGTCTGGAGTTTGATGGAAACAATGAGGGACTCCAACCACGACTCACTGCAATGGGTGAAGTCCCCAGGGGAGAGAATTTAGATTGGAAGAGAAGACCAAATCCTCTTCAACATCATAATCACTGAACACCAAGAATGGGAAAATCACCAGATTAGCAATACTTGGATGCACAAGCCAGAGTATCAGCCTTAAATGGGTTTATAACCTAGCAGGGGAGTCAAGAGATAACCATGAAGTACAGAATAAAAATGGAGAATGAAAACAGCATGTAAAATTGAAACAACAGCTTGATTCAGTCCCAGAAGGGATTTCTCAGAACCTGAAAGAAATATGACCCACTGAATTACACAAATACAAAGCCGAGGGTAGTGAGGGGAGTCACAGACTGACAAAAGGCCTCCAGAGGTGGTGAGCTCTGCAGAGACTTGGAAGGATGGATTTACAAAAGGAAAAATACAACCTCTGCAAATAACCATTACTACTTCTCATCAAATATATGTAACAGACATGCCAAGACCCTCTGGTGCAGCAAATGCTCTCTGATCCAGATGCTGCCCTGTAATTCACTTCTAATCACACTGATAGGCAAAAATGCCACCAACACTTGGAAAACAAAACATTTGAAGAGAAAAGACTATGTGAAGAGCTTCCTTTTGTTTTTGTGCTTTGCATATAAATGCTGCTGCATATGTGAAGAACAGACACAAGACGTGTTGGGTAGGAGCATCAAGAGAGTTGTTTATAGCAAGCAAGAGAAGTCTCCATGGTCTTCAATTGCATGAAAGGCTGTCATGCAGAAGAGGGACTGGACATATTCCCTAAGGTGCCAATGGATGGGAGCTCTTGGGAGTGAAAATTCAAGATGTTATAAAGATGCCCAGGAGTCAGAGATGTCAGAGGGAATGAGCTGCCTTGGGGGATACACAGTACCTTCACTGCCAGCAATGTTCAATCAGGGTCTAGACAATCTTTTATCAGGGATGCTATGGAGGAAATTCAAATAGGGCATGAAAAGTCCATTCCAAGATTCTAAGGTTCTGCAACTCTTAGCCAAACAACCTAGATCATTTCACTGAAAGTGGTGCTTCTACATGCTACAACATAAGTCTAGGAGAACCACTTCGTGGTGTTCTTTCCTTGAGGTGGTAAAAGCAAGCCCACAGAAGCAGGCATTTAACTGCACCGTAGTGAATCTGATGAGTAGTAAAGTCCACGCTTCACTTGGATCACAGGAAATGGCATCAGTGCTGGAAGCAAGGGTGTCCCCTCAGTGGCTGCACAGGATACTGAGGGAAAAGAGAGAGGCTCCCTTAAACACCAGCCTAATTCAGTAACAAGGCCATTCCCACCTGTGGCAAAAAGACAAAAGACACCCCAAATCCATTTCTGGGAGTTGATCTTTAAGAGCCATCCCACCACACTGGTAACTATTTTTGTCAATTCTACTTTGGACTAATTTAAAACCTTTTCTTTTTAAGAACTAAGTGCCTTTCACAACTGCTTCTCATGTATCCACCCAACAGCCCATGAGATGTCATTATTTCAATTTTACAGATAAAAAAAAATCAAGGCACAAAAATAAGTAAATCATTGTGTCGTTAGTATAGTGAAGTCATACATTCTGTGGGGTAGAGGTTCTAAAATTAGCACATAAAGCAAAAATCACATGTGCTCAAGGGTTGCCTTTGAAAATCCCTTAGTTCAATAGTATAGTCCATGCAGTAAGGCAGCATAGATAATAAAGTATATAAATGCAAAATATAAATTTTAAATTTTAAATTTGCATCTCTCTTTAAATTATATAAAAGAGAGAAAAATAAAGGTATACAGTTAAGTTTTCCCAAGTCAAATGCGCACACGCTATGGCTCCACTGTGCACACAGAGTGTTAAACTCCACGGCTCTGTATTAAGACAGGTGAGCTGCTCTAGGTCAGCTGGCCTGTCAGAAGCTGAATAATGACACAATAGCTCCCATTCACTGGGCACTGACTGCCTGCCCAGCACTGTGTTGAGGACTTTGTTCAATCCTCACAAGCCCCTGCCTCCGGGGCAGACACTGCTACTATCCCCATTTTATAGATGACACGTCTGAGACTGACAGGCAGAGGAAACCCTGCATGTCACACACAGCCGCTGGCAGGCAGAGCTGGAGACAGAGGTCGTCTGACTCAAAAACATGGCCTTTGAGGAGCAATTCTCAAGTTATGTGTGCATCACAATCACATGGGGAGGGAACCTGTTAAAAATGGAGTTTTCCGGGTCCAGCTCAGACCGGTTGGCTCAGAATCCGGGCTCCCCTCCCAGTTGTCACTGATGCAGGTGGTCCACTGACCACACTTTGAGAAGCCCTGCTGTAGGCTCTAATGCCCTGCCTAATACGCTTTCTACTAAACCAGGCGGCAGTGCTGTCTGAGCGGTGCCGGGGGGCTATAAATAAACATTTGATGATGGTCACTGATAATGCCATGGCCACATCCTCTCCCCTCTCATCTCAGAAGCAACTTGCCTGCAGCCCCTCCATCAGCACACCCGGTGACCTTGGGTTCGTTTTAATGATTCAGGGCAGCGTAAAGCCCTTGAAACTATGAGACCTTTTCCTGCATGAAATCTGTTTCATGGTTAATCCAAATAAGCTTTTTACTTAAAAAATACCTCAAAGGCTGATTACAAGTTCAGGTTTGGCTGGCACACCCCACGAAGGCATCCAGTCATGGGCTTGCATTTCTGAATGGAATCATTCTGCTCCTTTTGATTGAAAAGGCGCATGATCTAGTGCCAGATGGCGACATTTGTACAAGTCAAGCCGGATTAAGTCAAGAGCTCTGGTGAAGCATGATGCAGATAAAGAAAATGACGGATTATCAACACACCCCCCCCCACATGCACACGCGCACGCTCACACACACACCCCACGTGCACACGCGCACGCTCACACATGCACCCCACATGCACACGCGCACACTCACACATGCACCCCACATGCACACGCGCACACTCACACACACACACACACACACACGCACACACAGAGCTAATGCTAAATTCTTTAAACTGTGGTAGCAGATTCTCTGTCAGCCTATCCCTGTTCTCTGGCCTCTGTCCCCAGCCTTTCACAGCTGGATAGACTCCTGCATTCACCCACCTGCGGCTGGCGTGTCCACAGTCCAGGCAGACCTGGCCCTACATCAGGCAGCCCCCGCCTCACGTCGACCCGCACACTTGAAGCTGGGTTGGCCCACTCCAAGCACAGCATGAGCAGCCTGGAGCTTCGGCACAGGGAAGGGCATTATTATCCACCCAGATTTCCAACCAGGCCCCTGAGCATCCATCATCCCTCACTCCTTTTCCCTCACCTTCCACAGCTAGTCCATACGAAGTCCCGTCCGTTCTACCTCTAGTCCGTCTGACTCCTTTCAGCCACTGCTGCCAGGATGACCCCGGCCCCTACTGCAGCCACCACACTTCCTCTCTGGGTTGCTGCAGCGGCTTCCTCACTGCTCCCCTGCCCCAAGGGTGGTCCATGTCTGGCTGATTGCTCCCACCTTGCACCTGCACAAAGCCTGGCTCAGAGGAGGGTAATACACACACTGACCATCAATCCATGAATAATAAAGATCTCATTTAAGCAGCCACAACCCCTTGCCCTTTCTCCATTCTCATTCTCCACTCTGTCTCCCCTTAAACTTTCGTGGCTGCCCCTCGCTATTAAAACAAAGCCCAAACTCCTTATGACTGCACACAAGGGTTGGTCATGGGCAGGAATCTAGGTGCGTCACTTGCTGCTTCCTTCATCACACCCTGCTCTCCAGCCGCAGAGAGGTCCTTTTAGGTGAGATCTAGTCTGACTGATTGTATCAATCAGATCTCAGCCCTGGGGCTGTGAAGACAACCCAATTGATAGCTAATGTCTCCAGGGATGGTTCCATTTTGTATTTCCCTATAGAGACAGGATACTTAGGAGTTATGAATATTTTAGGCAAATTTCAATTATTCAAGGAGTGATGATCTAATTGTGTACAGATCGCTTTGTGTCCCCTCCTCTCTGACTTGCCTACTGTTAGTCAACTGCTCCCTTGTTTTAAAATTATAACTAATATAAGTATATAAACAATGTACAAAGCACATTTTCCAATCGATTCTTCATTTGCTCACTCACTATTTCTTGAACATCTGCTCTGTGCCAAGCACTATGCAAGGCCCCAGGATTACAGGGCTCAAACCACAAGGCAGTCACAATCCCTTCCCTCACGGAACATATATTCTGGTAGTAAGACAGGCTTTAACCAACAAATTACACAATTAACTATGTGATGATGACTTTGTAAAGTACTATGAAGGAAAGAACAAGGTGCAAAGAGAACATAGAACTATCTAGCCTGGAGAGAAAAGAAAGACTTCTTTGAGAAACTGATGCGTGAACTGAGACCTGAAGGATAAGCAAGAATCAAGTGCACAGGCAGGGCAGGCAGGGAGGAGGCATCCAGGCAGAGGGGACGACATGTGCACAGATCCACGTGGAAGGAGGATGAATGTGTGAGGAGGCGAGGGTGGCCGCGGCACAGAGGAGGACAGGAGAGGACCAAAAACCAATCCGGGAGGGCAGGCAGGGCCAGAGCCTTCAGGCCTCGCAGGCCAGTGCTGCTCAAACTATTTACTTTCAATGTGTCAAAGACATACTTTTGTAAAATACAATAAAAATTAATTACTATAAAATTGAAATTAAAAGTTATACAAAACACAAGCCCAAGACATAAAATTATTCTGCCAGTTACTATAAAAGCTTCTAAATGCCTGGCCTTAATTCGTGTGCTTTCTCATGGCCTAACAATAACAAACAGCTCATAGACTGGCTCTGAGGGCTACACCTGGAGTAGCACAGTGGATGCGAAGCCAGAGTGGTGTTTTTCAAAGATTGTTCTGGCTGTGGTACGGAGAAGGGGTTTGGGGTGGGAGGGGCAACTGGGGCTATTGCAAGTGTCTTGGTGAGAGATCATGGACCTTAGAGAGAATGATATTTACTGCTTGTGACAACCTGTGAAGTAGGCATCCATATTCACTATTAAGTGAGAATTGAAGGTTATCTCTAGAAGTAGAATTCACATTTCCAAAAATCTAGTAAATTCAGACTTTCTGAATCCTTAAACACAGTCCTAAGGGCCACCTCACTGGCGACCTTATAACAAGATGCTTTTTACCTCTTCAGTAAACAGCCTTTCTATGCCATCCACAGCCGGACTGGCCTTTACCGAAATCCCGTGATGCCCCATCAGCATCACAGGACTCCCGGAGAACACAGCTGCCGTTCTTCATGCAAATGCCTGGCAATGAATGGAGCCCCAGAGGTAGAAAGAGAATCTGCTTATTTATGATAGGCTGTTCTTTTCACCACTTTCTCATTTACCTTAAAATGATAGATTTCCAAAGGTCCTGATGACTTTTAAAAGACAATTGAGTTTATGCAGCTGGGGAGAGGGAAGGGTTCAGGGAAGGCCAAGACGATTTCAATTGAATTCAAACAAACATTTCTGTAGCATAAGCAATGCACCAGGCATTGAGTTGGACACCCGGGTTGCAGACACAGGGAGACGATGTCTACATAATAAAGGGCAACACTGCATGATAAACACAATACACAGACACACGCCCAGCAGAGCCCAGAAGAGGGAGTGTCCGCTCTGAGGGCAGGGGGCAGAGATCAGAGAACGATGCCTAGATGGGGTGGTGATTGATTTGCTTTTAAAGCAGGGAAAGGAATTTTCCTAGCAGACAAGCCTAAAAACACTATTCTAGAGCGAGGAATCAGCAGGATGCATTTGGAAAGCACAGGCAGCTCACTACTGAGAAAACATATGGGCATGAGGGAAAGGGAATAGGGCTGGACAAGACAGGGTGCACAAAAGGCGTGTGAACCAGAGCAACAATGAAACGAGGCCACACAGGGCTTGTCTAAGGATCTGGGCTGGACTAGACCCCAAGAGTCCATGTGAGGACTGGTCATTGTTGGCGTTATTGTAGCAGCTGAAAGAGAACAAAACAGTGGTTTAGTACACACGACACTCCTTCATGCGTACCTCCAGAAACAACAGGATGAGGCTCTGGGGGAGCTGGAAGTTCTATGTTATGCAGGTGGGGACAAATGCCAGTCACATTTGACTTGCTACTGTGACGTCACTTGAACTGACAGGTCTAGGAAATTCAGGTCCCGTGCACATTCATGAGAAGATAGAAAACTGTGGGTGTCGCCCCTGGATGGAAAGGCACAACTGTCCTCTACCAGACCTCCTAAAAGAACAGGAAAAAAAAAAAAAACCCTCTCCCTTCCCTCCCAACTATAAAATGCAGCCAGAAAGCCCAATGGCTTCCTTCGCTTGTATCACTATATTCCAAACAGAATAAACAAATGCTGTTTTCTAGACAGATGATGAAGAAAGAAAGATCCTGATGTTTTCACTACTATTCATCAGAGATAGCACCGACTGAGGGAAATCCACCCAGAGTGTGTAAGAAAGTGTGTGTTATGTAAGTGTATACTTGTGTATGTGCTTATATACACACATGTGCAGGTGAGAGAGGGGAAGGCAGAGATTTCAGGGACCCCTGCTGCAGAGGAGTGGTACCCCCCCACCAAGAAGGGATGCACTACACAGGGGTCTAGGACCTTGCATTCAACTCTGCACTTCCAACAACCCCCACCCCTGAAATTCTCTCAGGAGATAATGGCTGTCCCAAAAAATCAAATACACACTCTTAAATCTGACTTCAAAAAAAAATCCAAAAAACTCTTTCCTTTCTTCTTAAGAATCTGTCTAACGCAGCCAGCCCAAGGTACTTGAAACACTTAACCTTTGCCTGTTGCCAAACTATTCCCAGAAGAGCTCTGAAAACCAAGTCTCTCTGTTTTGGAAATCACCCACACTGACAACAAGAGATCCCAGAGGCTGCTGACAGCCCAGAGCATGAACCCAGGATCACTGACGTCACTTTGCAAAGCTGTTAAGAGCATTAATGAGTTCACAGGAGTCAAGGCCTCTCCGATGGGAGACACCAAGATAAACCGCCCAGATTTATTTCTATGCTAGAGGGTCCTGCCCCACCCCGCTTCCTCTCCCCACTGAGAGAGGAGCAAAAATAGAAGAGGGGAATGAGCCTGGGCTTTGTATTTGCAGAGACCTCGGTTTGAACATGACTAGACCACACTAAAAATTCTTAAACTTGACAGTGAATCAGAACCAACTGGAGAGTTTGTTACATACAACACAGATTCCTGAGCTTCACCCTAGAGTTTCTGACTTAGTGAGGCCGGTATGGGCCCAAGAATTTGCATGTGGACCACATTTTGAACAGCCTTGGGTTACCACTTACTACCTCTGTGACCTTTGCCAAGTTACTTAAATTACCTAAGCCTCGGTTTCCTCATCTTTTAAATAAGCATAACAATATCTGGCTCCTAGAGTCTCTCTGGGCATTCATTGCATGAGAGAACCTGTTTTAAGATATTGGCACATAAGAGGGATTTGATCAATGGAATTTTTTATTGAAAAAAAAGTGCGAAGATAGCCACAAGCTCTCAGGACAGCAATACAGGTAGAATCCTGGAGCTCTGAAGCCCAAATCTCAGAAAGAAAGTATTACACACACACACACACACACACACACACACACCCCTTCATTTGTTAAAATATTATCAGATTTCTGGGTTCCTTGAGGCTTACTTGCTCTCGAGAAGAAAGGCAGAGAATGCAACACTACAGGCGGCTGTCCTGCTGGCCTCTGGGCTTCAATATCATTTAGTCATGAAACATTCATGAGATGGAGCCATTGTTTTGTGCTGGGCTCCAGGGATTGAGCTGAACAGGTATCCCACTCCTGTGCCTGAGAATATCACGGGAGCCAGACACAAGCAAATAACTGAAATGTATTGTGTTAAGTTATCACAAGAGAAATATTATGAAATGCCATGGAAGCCAAAGAGAAAAGGATATTTTTCCTGCGTGCAAGGAAGCAAAGCATTTGCAAAGCTTCACTGACGAGGGTACATTTGCAGTGGGCCTTAAGGGATGCTAAGAAGGAGGAGAAAGGACACCCCAAGCAGAAAGAAAAGCACAGAAGCCAGACGACAGTGGCAAGCTTGGGAATTTCATAGCTCATCCTGTGGTGTTCCCAGAGTTACGTATGCACAGGTGGCGGCAGCAGAGCCTCGTGCAAACACAGGGAGGGCCTGGTAGACTGTGGTGAGAAATTCCTCACGAGGGAAATAAGGACACATCAAATGTTTAGGCAGAGAGGTAACACAATCCCACTGTGTTTCCGACACCGCACTGTGGCAGCTGTGTGCAGAGGGGGTGGGAGACCAAAATCAGACGTAGGGAAACCACTCAGGAGGCAAGAGATGGTTAAAGTCTGACGCAGAGCGATTACACAGGTAAGGAGATGAGAAGAAATCAAAAGGCATTTCACGAGAATCGCCCAGGCTAGTTTCAGTGTGTTTTGCCACTCCACTTAACGCAGGGTTCACACAAGGAATTAATCCTCAGGGACCTGAGCATATGACCTTTAACAAACGATGTCTCCCAGGAGATTTTTCACTCAAGTGGGTACAAGACATAAGCAGCTTGTCTGGTGGAGATTTCTAAAAGCTTAGCATAAACATCCTGTTTGGAGATACAAACAAGGGGCTCCCACTGCAGCCCTGACTGTGTGACTGTCCTGTCGGATGACCAGGGTAGGAGGCCCAAGAGAGGGGCAGCCAAGCCAGCCATCTGGTGGCAAAGCCCTGGGGGTCCACATCCCAGCTCCCCTTCCTCCAAAGCGTGAGTGAGAGGGCTCAATGGCACCTAGTTGTGAGTGCTGCATTTCCAACACAAGCCAGCTCCCTCCGCCAACATCTCTGCCAGCCCAGCCCAGGGATTCCTGTTGGCCACTCAGCCTCACCTAGCCACAGGGCTGCTCAGCTGCTCTCCTGGCTCCCCTGCCCTGCTTTCGGTCTGGCCAGCCCTGTGGGGTATTGGGAGAACCACTGGATACAGAGTAACATGACCTTGGGCAAGTCACCTCTGTTGACCTCAGTTTCCTCATCTGTAAAATGGAAGTAATAGCATCTTCTCTACGTCTAACACATGTTATTATGAAGATTACACACAACAAGGTATATGAAAATGTTCTATAAACTGCAAGTCAATAATAGTGTGTCGCGCTGTTTTGACTTCTAATCCAGTCTCCTAGTTGCAGCTTCTTGTTTTGCCTCTACCTTCTTTGAGTCGGCACCCAGCAAAGGTCATTTTGAGGTTGATCGCTGGGTAGAGGGGCTGAAATTCATCAGTCCATCTGTCCATCCATCGATCCCTCCATTCCACAAACATATACCCAGCACATTTTATGCATCAGGCTTTGTGCAGCTGCTGGGATTATCAGGCACACGGTTCCCAGCTCAAGGAGCTCACAGATAAGCCCCTAAACCTGAGTTTGGTGGCTAGCTATGAGATGCCAGTGTAAGAAATCAGGAAAGATCGAGGAGGACAGAAAAGTAAATATAAGATTTTGGAAAAGTTAGAAAAAGAAAGAAAAAGGAGGGGAAAAAAACAAGAAAGAGGAACAGCAACTTTTTGGGTATTTCCCCAAAACTGTTTTGGCTGCCTGTGACTGGTTCACCTCTATTCCAGGGCTGAGGCTGTGCCTGGAACAGAGCAAGAGCCCAGTGAAGACCAATTTATTTAACATGTTTTGGTTTTTGGTGTTTCGAGTTTTTTGGGTTGTTTTTTTTTTTTGTTTTTGTTTTTGTTTTTTTGAGACAGTCTTGCTCTGTCTCCTGGACTAGAATGCAGTGGCATCATCATAGCTCACTGCAACCTCAAACCCCTGAGCTCGAGTGATCCTCCTGCCTCAGCCTCCTAAGTAGCTGGGACTACAGGAACATGCCACCACACCTAGCTAATTTTTCTATTTTTTGTAGAGACAGGGTCTCACTCTTGCTCCAGCTGGTCTCGAACTCCTGGCCTCAAGCGATCCTCCCCCCTTCGGCCTCCCAGAATGCTAGGATTACAGGTGCGAGCCACCATGTCAAGCCAATTTATGTTTAAATGATATGTCAGAAACCAACTCTATAAATTCAAATGCCAGCTCCCTTATTTTCTGTGCGACCATGGGCAAATTATGTGACTTCTTTGTGCCCCAGTATGCTCACCTATGAAATGGGTAGGTAATGGTTGCACCTACTTAAAGTGTTATTGTGAAAATTTAAATGAGGTAATATTTGTAAAATGCTTAAAACAGTGCCTGGCACCTTGTAATCATTCAATGAGTATTTCTGTTGTTATTATCACTACTCCTATTATTATTATTAAGCAATCATGAAACAGAATAAGTGGTGGCTATCTCTTGGGCAGCAGCACAGACAATGCCACTTAAGTTCACATTGACCTCAAATGTCCAAACCTGGTGAGGCGAGAGCCCCAGCAGAGGGGGCTGTCCCCAGCTGACCAGATACCAGCAAGGGCTCTGCCTAGTGCTCTCTGATGCTGCACGACCACATTACGTATCTGGGAGCAGAACCAAACATCCCCGTTACATCCTGATGAAAGATACAGGCAGAGACCAATCCTCCAGAGGCCATCCTGTAGCCAAGGAGATGGATACAGCAGGTGACAGGCTGTCCATCCATCTACCTGCTCAGGCAAGTTGGATCCAAAGAGCCAGACAGCAGATTTAGGCCCCACTACAGAGGTTCCAGGGCAGCGGATGAATGGACTTGTGTCCCAAAGGTACAAGACAAATACCTTACTGTGCTCTGGGACAGGGGCAAGCCTCTGCTCTAGCAAGGACTCAGAGTCAGGGCAACCGAGTTCAAATTTGGGCTCTGCCTCCCACCAGCTGGGGGACTGTGGGCAAGTTCCCTAACCTCTTAGAGCTGGTATGTCCTCATCCATACAATGGGAATAATAAAACCTACTTCTCAGAATTAAGTTATACCCTAGCCAAAGGTCCAGCACATCACAGGCATTCAAAGCTCTGAGATGAAAAAGTCTGTATTCGATCTGGTATGAATATTGGCCCGTGACTATTATCAGCATCTTCAAAACAGGGAAACCTGACAACGACTCACCCACTGATACATTTTCCATGCGCTTGCCTCTCGCCCATGAGAACTGGGCCCTGCACGGGGCATAACCTGGGGGTGGCTGGTGTGCAGCAGCGGGACAAGGGCAAGGTACACCGCTGGGACTTCTCAATTAACAAGCTGCATGCGTGCACAGCACAGCCTGTATCAGACGAGGGAATTCAACACTTTGGGGTCCTTAAGGAATCAGCATGTTAAGGGGAAAAAAAAGACAGCCAGGTCAATTTGGTGACTGGCTCACACCTGGAAGCTCCAGGAAACCCCGCAGGCAATGGCAGCCAACTTCCTGAAACTTGATTTTGGACAAGCTTGCGGCTGTCTATGATTTCTTTTACTCAAGCCAAGCGTTTCTTACTCAAGGGTATCTTTCTTCATACCCTCAACGAACCCTTCAAAAGGCTCAGCTCCCTCCAGGCCTGCTGGACCCAAGTCACTCACCCTCTGGGGACCTCACACTTCTCATGTGTGATTTGGAAACAATAGGACCTGCCTCCTGGAGCGGCTGTGAGGGTCAGAGGAGGTAGTGTCCATGGTGTGCCCAGCACAGGGGAGGTCCTCAGCAGGTTCCGCTTTATCTCACTCCACGGTTTGGATTCTAGTGGATTATTGCACATGGTAGAAAGTCAGGTTTATCAAATGGAAAAAGATACACTTACAGTCCTGGTTTTTAAGCACTTCACATGGTGTATGTTTCTCAACTCCCCAGACCTCCAAGAGATGGTGCCAGGACCCCCCCTCCTGCTCAGGGTGAGTTTTGATAAACTACTTTCCCATACTCTGAATGAGAGAAAGAAAGGGCCCAGCCTAGGGAGGGGGACAGCACTGAGACCTCAACTCAGGGCTTTCTCTCTCCTTCCTCTTTTCTTCCTTCTCCTTTCTCCCTTCCTTCATCAGCTCTTCGTTAAATTCCACCTACATGCTAGCATAGCTGGACAGTGCCTGAAAGGTATAGGACCAATGTCTCACTGTGCGCAGGCAAGTCTCTGCTCCAGGAAGGAGTCAGCACAACTGGATTAAATTTGGGAGCTGCCTCCCACCAGGTGGGGGATCTGGGACGGGTTCCCAAACCTCTTGGAACGTCTGTGGCCTCTTCTGGAATTCCCAGGACTCAAATCCAGATCTGGGTTAAAATTTCATGGGCTTCTCACTACCCTGGACTGAAATTTTCAAAAGTAAAACAAAACAAATAACTTCTCCTAAGGAAGGATTTTATTTGTTCTCCTTATCCACCCCCAGGGAAAGTTCTTAAAAAAAATCATATTTCTACCCATGATGTCTCTATAGTAGCCAAAGTGGACCCACTTAATGTAGAGAAAGAAAACACCGTCAGCAGAAGCCAGCTGACATCCCCATGAGATCCTCCTGCCTCCAAGCAGGTGATGAGTCAATTTATCCTGCAAGCTCACTTCTCAACAACTCCAGTTACAGGAATCCGTCAAGTGTCACTAGATAAACACACAACACGGACCCACAACATGTCTTTTCTTTCACCCAGCCATGGAAGGGTGCCCAGAAATTCTTTGTCCCACCTAAATATTGGGCTGTTCCCAAAGAGGTGTCGTCAGACTCTGAGGACTGGACCTAACCAGTCTCCAGACGGCTGCCGTGTGGATCTCCCTGTTTCCAGGATGACTGATGAAGATCATCCAACCACAGGAGACTTCCGTGTTTAGGGCTTTGTTTAAAAGTTCTGACCCAAAGCAGGAAGTCTGTGAAAATAAGAGTTCAAGTCAGGCAGGGAGGCGATGAAGGGAAGAGCACTATATGAACGCCCTCCAACCAAAAGTAAACGAGCAAATTAGTCAACAGTGGAGAAGTCTTGAAGCCTGGCTCCACCGCTCATTAGCTATGTGACCTTGGAAAAGTTATTCAGCCTTTCCAGGCCTCATTTTTCACTTTTGCAAAATGGCAAGATGTAATTATCTCTACTTTTCAGGAGAGCTGCAAGCATTATGGAATGATGTATACGTAAAACATCTGGCACAGAGAAGGCCCCAGTGAAATGTGAGCCCCAAATTTGTTCACCCCAATCTTTGTTTCATGAGCAGAGTGGTCAGTCCGTGGAGCCCTCTGTGGAGAGATCTCACCTTCCTCATCCCTGAGGGATTGAGAGAAGCCAGAAAGTCCCCATCGAGTTCCCATTGGCCTCTTGGATCAGAAGCCAGGAATGAAGTCAACTTTGACTTTTATATTGAACCTGTTCATAAGCGTCTATAAATGTTATACCTAGAACAATATGAATCCAAAAAACTCTAGACAGAAATTTTGGTGGATGTAAGTCATTTTGAAATCATTTATTCCCATGGCATCTATTCTATATCACTACCTTACAGATTTTTCTATTACCATGTCACCAGTTTTAAAGGATCATCCTTAAGTGCAAAAGAACAAAAACACTGATGGACTAAAATTATCCTAAGCTTTCCATTCTGAAAAGCAAAATGTTTACAAACATGGTGTGTTGACCCTGAGATGGATGGCTCACACCTGGGGCTGCTCTGGGATTTTTAGATGTGACACCTAGTGGCTGGTGAGAAAACAGCTGCCAAAGACCAGGTAAGGAGGTAGAACTTCCCCTGATCCGCCCATGATGGATGGGAATCCTTTTTAGTGTTTTAATTCTAAGTTGAACTATTCATAGGAGAGGAAGAGCTATATGCCAGGATAATTTCTGACATTAATTTGTACTTTGTTCTCCGTGATTCCGACCTCCACCTCACACCCAATTCCAAAGCAAATAATCAGGTAGCTAAGTCTGTGGCCCTCTCTATCTTTTGTAAAATCCTAAACTCACTGAAAAAATTATGCCGGTGAGTGAGCCGGTGGTCTGGGAGGAAGGCATAAAAGGTGCTAAGTGATTGTGAAGGTTCTGAAGGAGAAGACGGAAACATAGCCCCCAAAGGGTAAGAGTTCCAAACTGGGGATGGAGTCCCTTGAGCAGCAGTGGCCCACACCCTGCTATGTGGCAGTGTACCAGGGTGGTGGCAGGACTTCAGGGGGGATGACTGCGAGAGGTCCCCAGCATGGCAGCAGCCCTGGCACACAGGGTCCCTGTGTGTTGGCTATGGCAGAGAAGCAGCACAGCCACCGATCAGACCTGCAGGAGCCAGGCTGGACCAGTGAGCCATGACTGGCATCTTCCTTCCCTCGATCCACTTCATGCTACTCCAGTTCCTAGGATTTCTGTGAGACCTGGGCAAGGACGGCCCAAGTAATGACTCTTTCAACTTTCTCTCAACCTATTCTGATGGGAGCTTGGAATAAAACTTAAGTTGATTTTTAGAAAATTAAAAAAGATATGTCTTGCACGCCTAGATGTGTGGGCTAAAGTTCCTACCTGAAAGCTCTCCTTGCCCAATAAGGCCTCTGTTCCCAGTTCCTTCCTGGATCCTTTAGGCCCCAGTCACAAAATTTGTTTCATTCAAAACTCTACAAAATTAAGATTCTTCGTTTTAACCACAACTGAATTATAATTGAAGAATTTATATGTCAAATGTGATTGCCTGCCACGGAGTCCAGCTCCCTCCTTTCCATCAGGATATCAGAATCACCTAGAAATTGTTTTCAACACCCACCCACTCGTCATCGCCACCCCAGCACCCATGCGAACCCAGGTCTCTGCGAGCAGGGAAGGCAGGAAGAGCATGACGTATTGTTTTTAACTTTTTGGAAATAATTTCAAACTTATAAAAAGCTGCAAAAATAAAAATGGTACAAAGAACATCCATATACACTTTACCCAGATTCACTTACTATTAACATTTTACTCCATTTGCTTTTTTTCTTTCTCCCCTCTTCCCTCCCCCAGCATATATATACACACACACACACACACACACACACACACACACACACACACATATATATACACATACATATATATACATATACACACACACATATATATACACACACATATATATACATATATACACGCATGCACACATATATATAAAATGTGTGTATAGGGGTGTATAAATCCATTTTATTTTTCTAAACCATTTTAGGGTAAATTACATACATTATGGCCTTTTACCCCAAAATACTTAAGGTTGTATTTCCTAAGAATAGAGATAACCACAGTACAGTTATCAAATTCCTATGTTTACACTGATACAGTACTTTAACCTACCATCCACATTCCGATTTTGTCAGTTGATCTAATAATGCCCTTCGTAGCATTTTCCCCCTCCAGACAGGATCCAATCTAGGGTCAGGCATTGTATTTAATTGTCATGACTTTTTAGCCTTCTTTAATCTGGAACATTTCCAACAGCCTTTCCTTATCTTTTATGACAATGACATTTTTGAAGAATAAAGCCCTGTCCCCCCAGCACTTTTTTCTCATAAGAGAATGTTCCTCATTTTGTACGCGTCTGATGTTTTCTCGTGATGAGACTGAGGTTTTGTATTCTCAGCCACAACTCCGCATAGATGTTTCCTTCTCATGGTCTCATCTCTGGAAGCACCATGTCCATCTGTCCCTCATAAGTAATTCCAGTATTGATCACCTGGTCAAGGTGTTGTCAGTTTTCCTCAACATCCCTACTATTTAGCCAGGCATGGTGGCACGTGCCTGTAGTACCAGCCACTCAGGAGGCTGAGGCAGGAGGATTGCTTGTGCCTAAGAGTTCAAGGCAGCAGTGAGCTATAGTCATGCCACTACCCTCTAGCCTGAGTGACATGGCAAGACCTCATCTCTAAAAATAAAGTAAAATAAAAAACAAATAAACTGTTTTATTTCCTCCCTTGCAAGATGCTTTAAGGCCATGGAAATATCCTACTCTTCATCAAAATCCCACCCACCCCTTACTATCCATTGATGATTCTTACCTGATCCAATCTTCACCACGATGGTTGCGAAAGGGTATTATAAAAGCTCCACAGGTCACTTATGGTACCTCTACAGTCCCAAACAACTGAGAACCATTAGATAGAGAACCCCTGAAACAATGACAGGTGCTGAGGATTTTATGCCTAGGAGTCATGCAAGATAATATTATTGGTGTTTATCAAAGAAGGAAAGGAAGCCAGCATTTACCAAGCACCTACTATATCCAAGCCCTTTTTACAGAGTAGCTACAATTTCCCATTTTCCCTATGTATGGTGACATTTGGGACACCCTGTATACATTATCTCAATGAACCTTCATCACCACGCTATGGGGTGGGCATCTTTATTGCCTTCTGCAGATTAACACACTGAGACTCAGAGGGATTTTAGTTAGCACACCCAGAGTCACACAGCTACCAAGTGACGACACCGAGATTTGAGCCTAGTTCCATCTGACTCAAAAACCCATGCTTTTCACACTCTCCTACTTTCATGGCTGGCTTCTGATTCCCACCAAAATGGATCCTGTTAGGTGTACTCATCACACAGTGTCCACCCAGGCGGGAGACCTCATGCAGGATTACCCCTGCCATGCAGAACTTTGGTTGAGTGCAGCCCATGTGCAAAGCTCAAGGAATGGCCAGTAAATGTCAGCAGCAATGATCCAAATAGATCCATTTAATCAGTGCCCACATTGACCCTTTTTCTAGCTGTCCTGAAGTGATGAACCAAGGTGTTCCATGCCCCCACATCCTCTGAGCCTATCACAGAGCCAGAAAACAACTGACCATTTGGCACTAGCAAAAGTTCTGCTGAGAACCCTTTTGCACTTCTCCCTTCCTTTTCAAGTATGCTTTTCTAAAATGCTTAAACAGATGCTTTTTTGTCCCCCTAGTTTCACACTACAATGACCCCTATTGTTCTTTAAGCCAAATTACATATCCTTTTGGCATCTTGGATGGATTTGCCAAGAAGCAAGGGCAACAGTCCAGTTCGTGATGACATTCACTCACATATATAAAATTAAGAGTAGTAACGAGCTCAAGCAGTTAACAAAACAGAAAGAGTGGGCCACTCCAGAGAGGACAAGATCAGCAAGAAAGAAGTAGAAAAGAAGTGAATGCGTTTCACTAGCACCTCGTGCTGTCTCATTACCCCTTAGCCCAGATAGTTATCATACAATGCTACTAACTTTTAATGAGCAACTCTGGGCAGTGCACACACAATCTCCCTTGCGGATGAGGTTTGAGTGAAGCTGGCTCCATCCTCCAGCTTCAGGGGACCTGATTTAAACCTGGTCAATGGGTACATCCAAATGTCCCCCAGCCTTAGTGACTGGTTCAGGCATGGGCACATGATCAGATCCAGGCCAACAGACTCTGTCATAGGACTTTGTGCTGGAATGACAGAAGAAGAGAAGAACGTTCTTTCTCTTTTCTTTTCAGGACAATGTAACAGAAGCCACCACATAGACAGGGTTTGCCTGAGGGAGAAGCTAACACAATGGCAAGTGGAGTCAAAGACAGAAAAGGAGATACAGAGACAGAGAACAAACCTGAAGATGTAATTTGAGCCACTAAATCCAACTCTACCCAAAGCTAGACTACCCTTTGGTTTTATGTTTTCTGAGTCAAGAAGTTAGGTTTTTCACTAAAATCAGTTGAGCTGAGCCTTTGTCACTTATAACCAAAAGGATCATGACCAACAGAGACAGCAATATATCCAAATAACTTTAAAATGAGTCACACTGGTAGCTGCCAGAAATGAAAAACACATGATGTGATATGTGTTCACAGGAGAAAGACATCACTTCCAATGGAGCAATCAGGGAAGGCTGCCTGAAAGAGGTGGTATTTGAGGAAGTTCCTAATGAATACATACAAACATCTGGGAGACCTCCCCTTCAAGGTGGAGGGGTGGGGGTAAGAAGGAAGGGAGA
>RJWJ010020100.1:0-29476 GCA_004363605.1 Indri indri | reverse complement strand
TTAGAAGACAACTTCCATCTTAAAGATCCCTTAAAGGAGTTTATATACATATGAAATTTTTTCCCCTTTTTAGATTTCCCACTCATAGCAGGCACTAAATCTCTTCATCTCTCTTTCATCCACACAGTCCCATCATCACCACTGTGCTCACTCTACATTACCACCTTCCCTACTGTATGTCCTTTTCCATAAAAAGAAAGACAGGAAGGAAGGAAGGAAAGAAGGAAGGAAAGAAGGAAGGAAGGAAGGAAGGAAGGAAGGAAGGAAGGAAGGAAGGAAGGAAGGAAGGAAGGAAGGAAGGAAGGAAGGAAGGAAGGAAGGAAGGAAGGAAGGAAGGAAGGAAGGAAGGAAATCTTCGTAGCATCTGCTTTTTGGAGGATAAAGTTAGCCTTTCTGTCTTCCTAAGCCCTTCCTAGAATCCTGGTCAAATTTTTCTTTCTACCTTGTAACAAGCAAGTAATACTGTGTGAAAAAAAAAATGAACAAATGTTTGGCAACAGAGGATGAAATGTCTTTGGAAAGGCTGGTTAGCTGACTATTGTATGCATCATTATCAAGGGTGCTGTTACTAAACAATATTTCTAATCATGGCTTTGACTAACAAGGTGATTATAGGGGTCACAGGATTTATGGCTGGGCTTCAGTCAGTCTTCATATCCTATTCCCTAAAGTTTTATAATTATCAAAGCTAAGAGAGGCAGACCTGTGAATCACTAGAATTTCTAACGTATTCTGCGTGTTGAAACTGAGAACACAATATTCTCTTAACAATTTGACCAAGAATTTCTTTTACATGAAAGAAAACTGCTGTTTTTGGAAAAGTTAGTGATATGCCTGTTTGGGTTAGAAGCTACAATTCTAAAGGAGCCAGATGTGAAAGATCATTTGTCCTGTATGAGATCAGAGACAGACACAGTAATTTTGGAGGACAGAGATATAGCAAGGGGAGTGGGGGTGCAAGGCCACTGTGAGAGTGTGATCAGAGTCCCCTTCATGACCCACAAATTCTTGAGTCATTTTTTGTCTCACTCCAGGCCATCCCACATATTTTTTTTTAATCAAAAAATAAATCACCCTATGCCTTATGGACCTTAGAGTTCAAGCAATAAACAGTATTTTCTCATCCCCAAAGATCCATTGGCTCCAGTATATGAACTAAGCCAAAATTTGGCATCTGATTAGCTGTCTTCTGCAGTAAAGACAACATGGATTTTAGCTTATTTGTCTCTTTAACCTACAAAATTAGCAAGGTGACCAAGATTCTAACTCTGATTTATTTCTGCCAGATATATTTGCTGATTCTTCTTTTCTCCAAGCTATCTTAAAAATTATCTGGGAGTTGATATGTTTTTGTACAGTTTTCTCCCCAAATTTCCAATATTTATATGGATGCTGTTTCCATTTTTTTAGGTAGTATTTTCAGGCTCCACTTCTGGATGTTTCTTATCAGTAGTTTCATGACACCTGCTTTCATTAATCTTCCACACCACAGTGTGGAGGAGTCCTCACAAAGAGTCATGAGGGGTCCTGTGCTGCTTGTTAAGACTTTGCAAAAGAGGGCATGGGGTTCTTCGACTGTGAATGTTTATCAATGTGTCAACCGGCTTGGTGAACACTCCCGTGAAAGGCACTTTATAATTTTCCTCCTCTCTAGACCTATCATAGGATTCAATAAACATTTGTTCAATTGAATTACTGAATGCTTTTGAAACTTATGCTATAAAACTTATTGAAAAATTAGAGCTAACCTACCAAGTATATTCTAATCACATAGGACTAAATGGGTAAGTTAATACTACTCTTCTGTTACTACTGGACTTATTTTAAGCAACCAATGATTGAACATATTTTATGTGCCAGGTGCTTTGCATACATTTACTCATCTAATCTTTTTTATCCAAAATATTACAGGAGTACAAATGTTTTTGGTTACATGGATTGCTTTTAATTTGCTTGAGTAAGGATTAGAAGTGTGTCCATCACCCAGATAGTGTTCATGGTACCCATTAGGTAGGTTTTTGCCCATCTCCTTCTACCTCCTCCCCCCTGCCTGATTTCCACTGAGTTTACTTCCCTCTGTGCACATGTGTGCTCATTGGTTAATTCCAATTTAATAGCAAGTACACATGGTATTTGTTTTTCCATTCTTTAGATAATTCACTCAGGATAATGGTCTCCAGTTCCATCCAAATTATTGCAAAAGGCCTTACTTAATTCGTCCTTCTTCATGGCTTAGCAGTATTTCATGGTATACATATACCACATTTTATTAATCCACTCATGAATTGATGGGCACTTGGGTTCTTCCACATCTTTTCAATTATGAATTGTGCTGCAATAAACATTTGCATGCCGGTGTCTTTTTGATAAAATGACTTCTTTTCCTTTGGGTAAATATCCAGTACTGGGACTGCTGGATCAAATGGTAGATCTACTTTTAGTTCTTTGAGGTGTCTCCCTACTGTTTTCCACAGAGGTTGTACTAATTTGCAGTCCCACCAACACTGTATAAGTGTTCCTTTCTCTCTGTATCATGGCAGCATCTATTGTTTTTGAACCTTTTAATAAAAGCCATTCTAACTGGGGTAAAGTGATATCTCGTTGTGGTTTTAATTTGCATTTCCCTGATGATTAGAGACATTGAGGATTTTTCATATGTTTGTTGGCCATTAGTCTATCTTCTTTTGAAAAGCTTCTATTCGTGTCTTTTGCCTACTTTTTAATTGGGTTGTTCATTTGTTTTTTCCTTGCTGATTTGCTTGAGTTCTTTGTAGATTCTGGTTATTAGTCCTTTATTGGATGTAAAGCTTGTGAATATTTTCTCCCATTCTGTAGGTTGTCTGTTTGCTCTGTTGATTATTTCCTTAGCTGTGCAGAAGCTTTTTAATTTAATCAAGTTCCATTTATTTATTTTTGTTGTTGCTGTGATTGCCATTGGGGTCTTCATAAATTCTTGCTTAAGCCAGTATCTAGAAAAGTTTTCCTAACATTTCCTTTATCTCATATAATCTTTTCAACAAATATGAAGGTAAATATTATTAACATTATTTTATGGATGCAGAAGCAGAGGCTCAAAGAATCATTGCAACTTGCTGGATGTTATAGAGGTAATAAGTAACAAATATGGGTTCAAATGTTATGTTTTTCAGGCTTAATAATCTTTGCTGCCTGCCACCAGACCCTGGCTATGCTCACGAGGATGCAAACAGAATAATATAGTCAATGGAAGTGAATCCTAAGAAAATAATTATTTTCATTATTAGTTACATCATTTTCTCTAATTTCCAGTCAAATTGGGACTTTCTTAACCATGTTATTTTTCTATAATTACAAGGATTATAAAATAAGATCCTCTGAAGAGTAATTTCAGGCAAATGCATAATTTGTAGATACATAGATATTATTAAAGTTTTCAGAGTTTGAACATACTTTGGATATTTAATAGACTCAAAATCAGATGTATTGTGATGTTGGCTAGGAGCAGTACAGAAGTTCTCAGAACCTTCATCTATCATATTGTAACCTCTACCTTCCTTCACAGACATAGAAAATTGGCCTTATTTTATAGAAGTATATAGACACATCAAAAATTCTTATTCTATGATAGTTGGTAGATTTGTTGGACTCCAGAGCTTGAATTCAAATAGTATTCCACTGATTAGTGGTGATAAACTCTTCAGAGGGATAACTGTGACTGAAATGGATATGAAAACATTTTCAGCTTCTGCCTTCTACAAGGTGACATGTTCATGTTCTTAGAGTCAGTCTCTATTTTCAAACAGAGCCTTATCTTCAATATTTCAAAATAAGTTGTCTTGCTATATTTAAAAAATTTAAGATTCAATTAATGATAAGATGTACCATCATTTTATGACAATAATAGAGGAGAAATGCTGCCAAAATCCTTACATGCTATCAGTTACATTAATAAGACGCATCCTTATTTTAGAGACATTAAAATGTGAAAATCTTTGTTTCTCAGAACTGAGGAATGAAATAATTCTTTTTATCAGTAATTCTCCCACAAGACAGGAAAAGCCCAAAGCATATCACTTTTATTTGTTGGATCCAGCTCAATGTGATTCACTTTAATAAACAAGACAAACGACTGAAGTAGGAGGTATCGTAACTTAACAACCCATTTATTCAATATGGTTGAAACTCTGCTGTGAGTGAAAGAATGAAGCAAAATGCAAGTTGCTGTCACAATCTTCAGTATATTTAGAACATTTTAACTTTGGATGACTGTGTTTTGCACTATGGAAAAATGCAGTGATGTGTATCTGGAAATCCTAACAGCTATGAAGCATTACTAATTACAGTAAAATGTAACACAGTCTTGTAAATTAACAAAATGAAATCCACAGCAATAACCATTTTGTAATCTATACATCTATTCCATGGATAGGCTAGATAACACTTGTGTGAACATTTAATTTCTGCACTAGCATGGGCATTTTATCTTATTTATTCCACTAAATAGCTGTTGCTTCACTGGAAACATATTTATAAGCATACCCAAGCACCCAATGCGTAAATTATTTTGTGGTAGAAAATTAAGAACTTTCAAAACAACATCAACTTTTTGAGGTCACCAAGGTACCATTAAGTAAATTATTGCCCCACAGCTCTAAATGGTACCTAGTAGCTCGAAAGAGTTTAATGTACCTTTCAAAGTGCCTAATTTACTCCCAAGGAGTAACAGAATAGTGGACAGGCCCTGAATGATAAATTACACATCGAGATGCATTTTCTTGAGTGAACTGGGTTCAGTGTTGTCTGAATAAAATTAATGCTCCACATTTATTTCAAATATGTGAACACAAAGGTCTACAGATAGTTTTAGAAATCTAAAACAAGACCCTTTCATCACCTAAATGTGGTAAAGGGCAAGGCAAATTCAGTTTCATAAAATAGGATTGTTGGAGATAGAAATAGCCAAGGTGGCTAAATGAAAAGTATCCTATGTGTAGTTAGGAAGGGTCACTGAGCAAGTAAAGCTCAGGATGAAATCTTATCTGAAAGACGGCTACACTTTCTGTAATGCTTGGGTGTTCCAGAAAGGACTTCCCCGTAAGAATTTAACCTGCCCAACCTTGTAGAATGTATGATGTCTGCCAGGATCACAACTCAAGGTGGTATGTCTCCAGGCCATAAATGCTGTCATGTGTATTTACTGAATAATGTCTATAGCAAAGAAATGATAAATTATTGTTGTCTTTTGAAAACTTTTCCTTTGTTAGCGTTACGATCTCAGGAAGATTGCATAAATGTCTGGTATCCTACTTATTACTGCTTTTCCTTTGGGGAATGATGAAAGAATCTGGAGACATTTTTGAATCCTAGGGCCCTGAACTCATATGATTCTTACTTCCAAATAGCCTTAAGCAACTAAAACTTAAAAGCACACTGGCTTTGTATTATCATTTTTTTACTTTCACTGATGTCTGACTGTTCACTCCATTTAGTTTCATATTTAAGACTAAAATAACTAAATGAAATGCTATTAGACTGTAAGACCATCGAGGACAGATTCCACAACAAGATAGGTTTTGTTATTGCTTGCCAAATATTCAGGTTTTGCTCCTTGTGGTGTCTCAACCTGTAAGAGATTATGTATCCCTATGCTATTAATACTTTTTCACATACTATGTGATTCCATGTATACAAAATGTCCAGAATAGGCAAATGGGGGGTAGTGGGAGAGGGATGCCTAAAGGATGTGGAATTTCTTTTTGGAGTAATGAAAATGTTCTAAAAATTTTTTTGCAGTGATGGTTGCATAACTTTGCAAATATGTTAAAAGCCATTGAATTGTACCATTTAAGTGGGTGAGCTGTATGGTATGTGAATTGTATTTCAGTAAGTTGTCTGAGAAAAGTGAACTCAGGGCTTGCAAATGACGACATATCCGAGCTTTAGAATTCAGGAGTGGATGTGGGAGGAGGTGACATGTGAGTACTTCGGTGCAGAAGATTTAAGAGCAGTTTTTGGTGCAACATTTCTATTTTACCTCTATCATAAGACCATCAATATCCCACATTAAGGCTCCTCACTCTGGCCAGGTGTCTCAGTGAAGATGATGATGGAGCAGAGGCATGTTGAGTTGTGATCCTGACAGCGCAGATTCCACAGGTTTGGACATGTTAAGTTCTTATAGGGAAGTCCTTTCTGGAACACCCAAGGATTATAGAAAGTTTAGCTGTCTTTCAGATGAGATTTCATTCTGAGTTTTACTTGTTCAGTGACCCTTGCTATCAACATATAGGATACTTTTCATTCAGTTGCCTTAGCCACTTTTTCTCCAACAATCTTATTTTATGAAACTTCCAGACCCATCAGAGGCACAAATGAAGAATAACATCTGTTGTTGTAAATGAGTGAGATTTTGGGGGTCCTTTGTTACTACAGTATAATCTATCTGACCTTCACTGGTACAAGTATACAATGCCTGGTACATCATAGGTATTTAATAAATATCTGTTGAATGAATCAATTTCTGGACTTTTGTAGCAAATTATTGTTCACAACACATGATACCTGGCTTTGTTATATCATAATTGCCTCTGGGTGAAAATAAGCTCCACAAAACGTGATTTCCCCCTAGTCCTGCCCTCATCTTCAGAAATAGTCCCTCTAAATTTCTCCTTTGAGAATTTTGAGAATGTTTCTATCTTACTTTTTCTTCTTCTCTTCAGCTCTGGTGGGAACATACCTCCTTTGCTATCAGTGGCAAAGAGGCATATGTGTCACTAGTTGTTACCTCAAGGCACTGCTGTTGACGTTAGACAATGACAGCAGCAAAGGTGAACTCGTTGACCAAGGCTGAGGATACCAGTGTCAGCACCTGCTGGGCAGAACCCTTTGCCTCTCTGCCTTTTCTTCTCATGAGCCCAAAATTTTTAACAAAGTGATTCTTTTGGGTTTTGTTTTTTAAAATTTTAATAGATTTCTATCGTTGGAGTCAGTTATGAGTTCCTGGAAGCCAAGCTAGAAGACGAAATGACAGGCATTGTGCTTCACTCGGAATTTTTGCTCCTTTTTTGGCTCATTGCCTTTGAACTGCACTTGCAGTATAATAGCTAAAATCTATTGAGGGATTACTTGTATGCCAGCTACTGTTCAAAGGGAGCTGTTCATATTTAGTTTGTTGAATCTTGAGATCAGCCATAAGATGAGGAAACCGAGAAAAAGAGGTTAAGTGACTTTGCCATGATCATGCAACAAGATCACCGAGGCTGTCTTCCTTAAAAACCAGCCTATTTTACTTCTTAACTATATTTCAACTCTTCTTCAAACGTTTCATTTTGGAGGTTCCTTGGACACTCACATAAGCAAAGCCGTGGTGGCCTCATTCCACTCATTTTCCGTGCATGCCTAGTTGAGGTTCATCTCCATAGAGGTATGACCCAGTATCTGCTGTCATGTTGACAAAAATTAAGATGATGATTTCAGCGATCATCTTGACATTTTATTATGGCACAATGTTTAAATATATCATTGCATTCATTATGCTATTTAAACTCTATGAAATATTTGGAAGCAATGAAACTACATTTATTTTAAAATATGATATATTTAAAATATTTTAGCTAAGATGTATTCTCACTCCCTTTAAAAAAATAATGGATTATGAAACTTTTAGTTCAATTTTTTTTTTTTTTTTTTTTACAAAAAGTTTTTCTCCAATATAACGACAGGACAGTTTTGTCAATCTGTGTGATAGTCCATGTTGGATTGTATAGAAAACAAATCTAAATTCAAACCATAATGTAGTCTTGACAATATAGAAATCCTATGAGAAGTAAATGGTCAATGGGGAATTATCCAAATATCAGTGACATACTATGCTGTAATTAAAAGTACCTCTTTTGTTTATAATGGAGATAGAAAAATGGGATCATATTTATAACCCTTTATGAATGATTAGAATTTAAAATTACACATGTATTATATTTACAACCACTAAAAGTACCTGTGCATATGCACAATTACAAAAACAGAATGGAATAAACCCCAATCATAATGGCTAGGTTAAGGTTGTGAGGTTTTGGGGCAATTAAAAAATTATGTTTTTAAAATGTTTATTATTTTTTTAAATAAAAGTGAAAAAACTCATGAAAATAGAACTTAATGTTTTAAAAATTGGTTTTAACAAATTTAGTAATTATACATGATAATGTATTTAATTTTTGAACTTGCTCTCTCAGTTATATTTATAAATAATTGAAGTGTTGGCAATATCTCATGTCTTCCAACCATATTGTTCCCTGTCCTCTTCCTAAGAAAGTCAGAGGAATGAAGTAAGGTGTGTGGAATGGTTTAAAGAAATAAGATAAGCAGAGATCTTATCATGGCTCCGTTAAGAATATATAAGGTAATAAAACTCCACAGAGTTGTTTTTACTGGCAAATATTCAAATACCAGCCTTTGACTTAGAGCTTTCCTGGCCAAAAGTTGGCAAGGTAAGCTTCTGTGCAATTTCTGTGAATAAAAGTCCCTAAACTGACTAGGGAAATTGCAAGGCTGTATTTGAATTTTATTAGTATTGTTTTAAAGTGCTAACAACAAAGGTCCTAATTAGGTTCCCTTAATTCTACCCGAGGTAGTTAGTTCATAAACACAAAGGTCAAGTTCAAAACCAGAGACTTTTGTATCTGGGAGGGCTGAGAAACAGACAGCACATGTGCATCCACTTTTTTTATCCAAGGCAGACATGAATAATCTACCTGGCATTTTCATGATATTCCTACATTGGGGTTCAAATCCTGTTTTTCATGATACACTCTTGGCAAGTCATATCAATTACTTGGAGTTATCATACGAAATTAAAGTATTTGACATTTCATACTCAACCCATTGTTTTTTCAGATGAGGAAACTAAGAAACATAGAAGGAGGTAGGAAACTAATTCTAAACATTTTCTATTTTCAAGTTACCTTCATAGGTATATGGCATATGGTCTTTTGAAAACTATTGTTAACATTCCCATTTCACAGATGATGAAACTGAGTCTCAGAGAGGCTAAGCAATATGCACAAGCTTACCATCCTCACCAGCTACAGATGCACAACTGCACTGCAATTCTCTTGACCCCTGGTCTAGTATATTAGGATATTTTGCACTACCACCAAACTAAGGTAATCTCACTCTTTCTCTGAAGAAATTAATGAATGATGTTAAAAGAATCCTTCTTGGGTCAATGGCAGTCACTGATGTCCCTGTGAACCAGAGAAATAGATTCATAAATAATAAAACACTATGCATAGTAGCCACCTGGCACCTAACTATTAATAGTGGGTATATGAAATACTTTTACATAACCATATTAAAAGCATTAAATAAATGTCAAAGCTTGAAAAATTACCACTTTTGAGTCATTGCTGGCCACTAAATTCTACAGTCTGGTTATTAGAGCAGTGATTTTTGTTTTGTTTTGTTTTGTGTGTTTTAGATATTCCAGCTCCATGTTCTGGAGTTTTTCTTTCCAGGAAAAACAGCATCTTTCTGAACAATAAAGAGAACTGTTTAAGGCCTAAAGTTTGCAAACTTCATTACTATTTATGAAGTTTGAGCCATAGTGACTCTAAATAATTTCTATTCCTTTACCTTCAGCTCAAAATTTGCAATTTCTCAGCAACCTGGGCAACTCAGTCTGAGAAATTCTCCACAGTGCAGAGCAGAACAAGGACAATTTGCTTGGATAGAAGTCCAGGCTTCTGTTATCAATGATTCAAGTATATTTTCTTCCTCCAGCTCCTTCTGGGAAAATTGACTTCCCAAAGGGAAGTTTTTCCAATTAGGAAAGTTTTCAGCTTTTCTCCTCCTAAATAAATCATAATGTGAATTACTTTTGTTGAATTCCTTTCCATTTGTTTTCCATTTAGTTCTTGTTTCATTCCCTGTAGGTCTCATACATCCCTCTGTATAGTAAATTCTCATCTGTTTTCAAAATAAATATGCAATTGAAGAAAGAAGTATTAGAAGGAAGGGCAGAATGAAAAAGAATCCAGCTAATCTTGATTGTATATTTAAGTCTTACTTAAGAGCTAAATCTGTCTCCACATCTCTACTCCCACACCAATACATTATTTGACTTCTGTAAAAACAGAGGAGAACAGATACAATTTTTTTTGTAGTTAATTTTAAACAAAAAGCAGAAAATGTCATCTACACACCCCTGGACCTTGGCTGATTTCCAGAACTCTACATTTGTTTCCAGAACCTTCTGCTGCTTTGTCAGTACAATTTCTGCTAGTCTGATCTTATGATTTCTAGTATGATTCTCTAGTCTTTCTTTTCCAAGCATAGCTATAAGGATGGGAAGGAAATTCTCCGGAATGTGACAAAACTGGCGCGATAAGAACCTTCTAAGTATGATCGCAGAAATACTGGCTAGGAGAGTTAACAATACCATGTGTGGTTTCGTGGTATGTGCTTATGGTGTCCATGGTATAACCAAAAGCATATCGTAATTGTTCATGTTCTAGTAGGAGATACATTGTTTTAAATATCACTGTACATGATAGCATAAATTCCTAGGCAACTTTTTGAGCTCTTCTATATTTTAGGACAAGAAAAATAATGCCAACTCCTGACAAATATGAAAAATCATATTTATAATTGATTGTAATATATTTTATTCCCTTTAAATAATATTTGTGCTGATAATTATTAGCACAGTGTATATATTTCTGTGGAAGAAGAGAATAAAAATCACCCCTAATCTGATTGCTAAAATATAACCACTGCTAATAGTCTAGTTGTTTCCTTCTAGTATTTTTCTATGCATTTAGTTACATGTCAATAATCACATGATTAGAGAATATTGTAATACAATTTATTTCACCCTTTTTCATTTATGTGAGAGTAACCATTTCCCTATATCCTATTTGAAGTTAAAATAATGAATATCTTTTTTTTTTTTTCTGGAGGAGAAGAAAAGGTAAGTTTATTAATCTGCCAGCAAATGAGGAGACCATCAGACTTCTGTCTTAAAGTGCCAGCATCCTGCTTCTGAGCTGAAGTACAGAGCTTTTAAAAGTTCTGATTCATCCCATCTTCGGCTGACAATCTCATGACCTCTGCCCAGATTGATCCCATCATCAACTAACACAATCTTGAGACCTCTGCCCAAACAATTCCCTCAAGCCATCTCTCAGCAAAAGGACTGGCCTCCATGGACCCTTTCCAAATCCATTTTCTTCTCCTCAACTCAATTCAGATTGTGAAGAGCTGCATCTACTTTGGGGAGACAGAAACGGGAGTTTCCTGGAGTTAAAGCAGGCTCCGGCAACTGCTGGGAACTTCCCTTGCTCTCTTACCTTGAAGAGAAGTTGCTCCTACCTGTGAAGACCCACTGCTTTGACCCAGAGCTGCTTCCTGCCTCATGGTGTGCCATTCCACCAGGGCGACAATGGGTCCACCCAGGGACACCAAATTC
Organism: Indri indri; assembly: GCA_004363605.1. Classification (NCBI taxonomy): domain Eukaryota; kingdom Metazoa; phylum Chordata; class Mammalia; order Primates; family Indriidae; genus Indri; species Indri indri. Next base: position 18,033 of record RJWJ010020100.1, on the reverse strand, counting down.
TGTTGAAGAAAGTTCGGCACTTGTCTCCAAGTCTGCATCAAAAGAATGAGGACAAGTGGTTTGAGCAGAAGGTAAGATAAGTTTATTAATTTGCCAGCAAATGAGGAGGCTGGCAGACTTCAGTCTTAAAGTACCAGCATCCTTTAATGAATATCTTTGAGGAGAAAGGAGAGGTTAGTGTTTGAGAGGGGCCATGAAGTAGCTGCTTCTTCATAAATTAATGAGAGTAACTTATTTCTTAAACTCAATGGCGGTTACAGAGTATAATTCTCTGATAGCTCATTGAGCTGTTTACTTATAATTTGTGCATTTTTCTGTTCTGCATGTTATACTTCAATAAAAAGTCTACTTAATACAAAATCACAAACTAATTAAAAAATGATTCACAATGACTGCATAACATTCCATTATATATCCCTACTGTGATTAATTATGCTATTCTCCCATCCTTAAATATTTAGTTTGTTTTTTACTTTCTAATATTATAAATAATATTGCTATAAATATATTGGTATTCATTTGCATCACGTTCTCTTGAGGTAGAGTTCTAGAAGAATTTACCTCTTTCCTGAGAAGAAATACATTACAATGAGGAAGAAGGATTAATGTAAATAAATTTTCCACAATACATTTATTGTTGAGGTAAACTGGTGGTAAACTGGTGGAACCGTCAAATTCTTTCAGTTGTAGCCTGGAACAGAAGGTGTGACTAGTCCTACATGAAACTTAGATGCATAGGTGAGACACTCTTTATCCCTACAAAATGAACAATCATCTGTTCAATTCAATTAAGTAAAGCATTTTTGAGCACCAAGTACATGGTAGTGCTCTCCCAGACACTAGGAGTAGGAGTAAGGGATGAAAAAGGTACAGCTCTGCTCTTGTTTAGAAATAAGAATTACCCTCAGAGGAGGCACTCTCAAACCAGTGTGGACATGAATGTTCCTCCTCATTTCATAATCCCATCATCTGTATATTAGGATAATGATACTTACCTCAATGGCTTGTGGTGAGGATTAAATAAAACAGCATTTACAGAGCTGTAGTCAGGGGTGCAATTCAAAATATTTAACAGTTCATATATACTGGCATCAACCAATCAGAATGAAGCCTGGTTCAGACAAAATGGCGGCAGTTGGTAAAGAGCTGCCCTCCGTCCTGATGCATTCTGGCTGAATACTTCATGCCCTCTCCAGCATAGGTACTGACAATGGTTAGTTTTTCTTTCTTTATTCCTTTAGATTTCATCAGATCAAGTAAAATTCCCTCAAACTCATATCTGCTTTTTGAATAAAGTTATTTTTCATTCAAAATATTTGGAGAAAACAACCCTGAAGGTGTGATTTGTGCTCAAACACTCTTCGTTTAATTTTCACTCAACAGGAATCATGGCCCTCTTCAACTGTTCTTACCATTATGCCCTTTGTGCTCAACTCCTGTTTATTTCTACTGCCAATGGTTACAGCAGCTTGTTAGGAGAAAAATTACAACAGTGTATATTTACTCATAAAAACTGGCAGTGAACCACATGGGAGGTGGCGATGGGACATGGGCCTAGTCATATAAATATAGTAAATGAAGAATCAAAAAACCCAAAACCCAATTGTCTGGGAGAAAGTTTCAGGTTTTGAATACCATTTAAACTGTTATAAAATTGTACCTAATTTGCTAAAGTTAAAGAAAAAGGATTACTGTGGAAGTTGAATAATAACTACAACTTATTAAAAAAACACTCATCAAATACTATAGGTTTATTTTTTAGGTGATTATGGTTAAGTAAGTACAGTTCAACAACCACGACTTGAAAATATGTTAACATTTGTTCCTTAAATTGGGAAGATAAATAATACTTTACACTATAGGAATGAACCATCTGAGCTGTTCAAATCTCGTATCACTTTGAGCTCCAATAAGATTTCTGCATCTTACTGCCATTTGAATAATTTCTCTTTGGATACATAGGAAATGTGGAGTCAGGCATGGGAATATTAGTTGGTGTTATTACTGAAACCAGGAATGAGAGTTTTCTGTCATGTCAAAGAATGACCTTCAAGTACCCATTGCAGAATATAACTTTTATCGTACCCCACAGGCTGCTTTGCCTCTCGTAAGTGCTTAATATCCATTGTGGGAGGAAATAAGGAAACAATGAATGTTTTTTAGACATGAGAGAAAAAGTGATATCTTTGGAAAAAAATGTACTTTGGAATCTGGAACTATAGATTGAAGATCCCCAATTCTGTCAGTTACTAGCTAAGTGACCTTGGGTTAGTCATTTAAATTTTTACCCTCAGATTCCTCACCTGTGGAATGTGGAAAATAACATACGTGCAGAATTGCTATAAAGTTTAGAGGTAATGTGTATATAGTGACTGGCTCAGAGTAAAATCATAAGTAATATATCGATAACTATTATATTTATTTCTCTTATAAATAATATAAAAGTCTAGGAACCATAAAAATGTGGGAAACATTTAAAAAACAAGCAAACCAACAAAACTCCTCATGTGGTATCCTCAACATAAATGTCAGTGAGCAAATTCACTAGTTGTGAGGTACAATTAGGAAAATATCTCCAAATAAAAAAATTTTTAAATGAAGACTTCGCTTCTCTTCTGAAGCTTTTATAGAGTAAAAGTGATTTTGACAATAATTTGCTTTTCAAGTATAAATAGTACAAATGCTTTGATCTTTGTAGGAGGCATCCTCTGTGAGTTCTTGGACAATAGGCAGGTAAATACCCGAGCAACAGCTGCCACCTTCTCATGAAGCTTCCCTGGATCAAACACTGTAGGCAAGCTCTTTTTTTTTTTTTTTTTTTTTTTAATTAATCCTGATCCAGCCAAACTATCTGGAGGCAAAAGAGTGCTTTAGTTTGTCAATATAAAGTCCCAGGTGGAAGTGAAGTGGAGTAGAAAAATAATCACCTTCTCTTCAGGAGGGCTTTAGTTATATCCTCCCTTTTCTCTCACAATTGGATAAAACACTTCTCAAGAACGTCCTCTAAGGTTTCTTTCTGTTCTTGCCCTTCAGTTGCCAGGACCAGAGCTCCTCCTTCATTGGCTCTGCTTTGCTCTCTGTTCTCGGGGCTGCCCTGGTACCCTGGGCCACAGGTGGGGTAGGCTGCTTCTCAGCCCTTCTCTTCTCCCCAGCAGAGTCGGAGCCCAAATTGGGAGCTTTGTGAGAGAAAAGTAAAGTGGAGGTTGATGAAGCTCTAATTTACCATAGAATATGGTGCCTTGAGAGAGACGGGGAGTGAGCAGGATTGGAGTAATGGATTATAAGAGGAAGAAGAGTTACATGACCACTGGGGGCTTACACGTGGTGGGGTGTACACGTGGGAGCATGCATGTGGGTGCTTGCATACACACACACACACACACACACAACCTCCGATGACTCAAATTCCTGTATTATGTAATTGTTTATTGTGGTTAGGTCAAACTATTAATAGTCAATTTGATCACCATGTGCCTGGATATGTGCTAAGCACTTTATATTCATCATAGCAATTACTCCTCTCACTCACCCTTTAAAGTAGGTGCTGCTATTATCAGCATTTTAGCAAAAAAGAGATGCTGGAGTAAACTACACAGTCTCAGTGATGGTAAGCAGGGGAGTCCAGATTTCAATCCAGATAGCCTGACCCTAGAGCCTGACCTCTAAACCATTCCATTATATTCCCCTTTAGCTATGTCCCACTCGGCCCAGATTAAAAGGACTGAGGTATGGTGACTAATGACATGCACACATCATGCTGATGGCAAGTCTGAGCTGTGCTTGACTGCCTTCCCTCAGCAAAATTTCTTTTGCACAAAAATTGGGACACAGAAACAGTCAGACCTTCTTGGTTGGTCTTTCTGCTTCTGGTCTCTCTACCTGATTCTGGTTCATTCTGAATACAGCCATTGATTGATCATCAGTGATTGATCATGTTACATCTTGTTTAAAAACCTGTTGGGAAAAAAATGTAAAACAAGTAAATAAACTCTTCCATCATTAAATTCTTCTGTAAGGTACCTTTGCATGTTCCTGGAATTGGGGAAGGATATGACAGTAAGGCTTATATAGTGAGATTTGTATCCTAATACCATGCGTTTCTATTGATTAAAAGTTGAATCAGTGACAAGTATATATCAGCAAATATGAACTTTTGTTCCTGTTGAATTTTCCTTTTAAGTTGAAATCTGTGATATTTGTACAAAATCATCCTTGAATGATTACCTTACCAGCTTCCTCCCATTGATAGAATGGAAAATAAAATTTTAATTATGATAAAAGAACAAAAATAGGACAGGGTATTTGAAGGTTTGAGCTTACTTACTATTGCTGAACTCCTGAAATACTACAGTTCTAATCGTTATCAGTCTCATGAAATGTATTTCTCTGTAACTATTCTTTAAATGTGCATTTCACTTTGTTTTTCAGGATGCTTAACTTATTTTTCCTCTTTGCTGTCAAAGCTGATTTTTTTCTTTCAGGTTCTACTCATCATTGATAAGGACTCTTAAAAGCATTGCTAAGTGTTGTCTAATTTTCTAAGAGGGCCACCTTCTTTTTAAAAAATTGATTGAGCATATGTAGGGTCTATATTGTAGACCTATGACATATTACCTCATGTACAGTGAGTCTAGAAAGAATACCATACCATAATGTAGTTATGAATTCCAGGAAGTTAAGGATGAAATTAAATTTTCATTTTATATAAAAATCAGAAAAACCAACCACCAGTATGTTGAATTTCTTTGTTTATTTCAGGTGATTAAATGAATTGATGATATCACTCATATTCAATTTCTTGAAATATTGGTTTGTGTAAATCTATAGTCTACATGTAATATTAACTAAATCTGGGTGGCTTTTGCAATTGTTTCAAATGTGCATATATGTATTTCCCCCAAGACAATATTACAGATAGTAATTTTTCATAAACTGGCATGAAAATATGACATTTTTATACCATGTTTTAAGCTTTTATGGTAAAACTTATGTATATTAGTAATAGTTTCTGAAGTAAACCACAGGTAAGTTTCCCATGTTCTTGATTCCCAATGTAGCAGCATTTGAGAGAGGAGCTTTTCTACATTTATAATAAATTAAATATAGCATATATTTTTAGTTCAATTTACATAGAGTAAGGCAAATTAAATGGCTGTATAATATCAATTAATTATATATTACAAGCATATTTATTAAAAAGAAAAATTTTAAAGAAAGCACTAAAATTCATTTTCTTCTTCAACTTTTCCCTTCTCCTCCAAACCTGTACCAGCTTAGCATCAAAGCTCAATACCATCATTTAGGATTCTTGGTAATCCATTTCTATCTAGCCCTCTTCCAGTCCCTTTCACTATTACTTCCCTCTGTAAGCCCTGCTCTCCAACCAGACTAGATTCTTTATTTTTCTCCAGTTTGGTAACTACATTTCTTCTTTTTATGTACCAATCTTTTGCCCTTTTCTCTCATACAGAAGGATCCTCTCTGTTCTTCAGAATCCCGTTCAATCCCATCCTGTCTCCTACAGTGATCAAGACTTTTTTCCTTCTATTTAATGTAGATGAGATTACAGTGCAGTTTAGACTAAGTTTTCATATAATTTGCTAGATACTTAAATGTATATTGTCTCACAGAAGACAGCGAGGTGTAAGTCAGAAAGTCAAATGGCAGAAAGGCAGGCCATCTTTATCCCTCCCTAGCCCTTGAAGACATCAGTAACTAACCTCTCCCACACTCTTTGCTGAGCCAGGAAACCATGTAGGCTTCTTCTCAAGACAGGATTCTACTACCGATCAGAATGGGTGCATGCGATGGTCAAATCAGAATCTGGAAGCTCCAGTTCTGCTTCTGGCTGCATCTCTTAATAGCTGCCCAAACTGAAGGTTCTATTTCCTCATTTGAAATAAGATACTGCATATGAAAGCCTATGAAACATTTTTCAACTTATGTACTATGATTGTGCCATGTAGTGCAGTTTCTAACTATTATTTTGATCTTCTGTTGAGATAGAGCCAGTGGTGTGCTGGTTTAACAACCAAATCTCCAGGAAGAAAAACAAATATCTGATTTGTAGCATTTGTTGATTCCCGTGGTGAAAATATTCCCACATGGCAGATTTTAAACTACCAATGGGGATGTCACTGAACACAGACTTGGGAAGAGACGCACAATAACATGCTGTTATATGGTGTTTTCACCATATGGATACAGGAGATGCGAATAACCCCAAGAGCATAGACAACAATATAAGGTAGTAAAATAATTCAGAAAGAATAATGTTTGAGTATTTCATTTTGTTTTAAGTATAAATTTAATTCAATATTTAGTATTTAACAATGGCTATTTTTAACCACTGGCCCACAGAATTTCTGAACTTGGCTTTCATGAGCAGGTACGAGTCAGCTGCAGCACACTGCTGGTAGCATCCTTATTTCCGTCTCCAAATATATCAGTGCAAGAGCAGTGTTCGAGCAGTATATTCCAGTGTTTGCACATAATAAGAACTTAATCGTTGTTTTGTAAATGAACTATGGTGTACTTAAAAAAAGACTGATTGAGATATTTAAAATATGTGTTTATTCAGAAACTGTTTATTGAGTGCACACAAATTGTCAGATATTCTGTTAAGCTAAGATAGGAGGAAAAACATCATATGAGTTAATACTGGTCATCAAATCTTCAAGAGCAACTGTTCAAAAAAATCCAACCAATTGTTTGTGAGTGCCTTTTAGTTCCTCTGCACAGGCTTGCAACTAATTAAGAGAATAGCCAACAAGCTCTAATTTACCTCTATTCTTTCATGTTATTCAGCTTCTCCAAAGATAAGGAAACAGCAAGTACTGGTTTACTTTTACTTTCTTACTTTGCTCAACCCCCTTCCTTATTGATTTCCTCCATTTTCTGATTCCCTTGCACCATGGCTCAGCACAGGGAACCCTAATGCAAGTAGCCCCCTGAGTGGCAAGCTTGGCCAAGAGGGGAAGAACCATTGTTGCTGAAACTGCCCAGGGCCAGGAGATTACTCATTTACACTCTCAGTTCTCACAAATGCCTAGGAGGCAGGTCCTGCTGTTAACCCCATTTTATAAGTGAGGAAACTGAGGTTCCAAGAGATTAGTTATCTTGCTAAGGTCATTTTGTTAGTAAAGATTAGAATTGGCAAAGCTCTTGTTTTTTTCCCCGTTTTTCCACTTTCCTTTTCCCTCCTTCACATAAAACAAGAATGTCTTGCTACAATAGCTGAAGTATGGCTGTCTGGAGAATCTTTACAAGAGAGAGAAGAGGTAGATGTTATGTTATATTGAATCAAATGAAATTGTCTTGACAGTTTTCATTTGACTGGCTCCTCGTTTAAACATAGCAGCATGCTGAGTAGTGACACCTTGAAGTTTGAGGGCAAGTAACCACAGGATTTGAAATTCTCTTGGTTATAACCTACGGTTGGGCATATTAACTGTGAACCAAATGGAAAGTCAACCCCAGTAAGATTTCATTCTTCTTCTTTTGTGTTTAATTCACATATACGTTTATATTAGTGAGGTAAACCATAATAATTATGTGCTTCTTGGTTCAGGAATAATACTACCACACATGCAGCACAGACTATAAGAAAAATATTACTTCTGGGATTTCAGACTCAGTTGAAAAAATGGGACTATAGTCTGATTATAATGGAGGGAGGCAGACACGGCTAAAAGTTACAACTCCAGAAATCCAGATTTATTTTTCAGGATCCTGCTAAAAAAAAAAAAAAAAGGTTGTGATCTTTATAAGAACAAATGATGGGGGAAACGAGGTTAGATCTTTTTAGCAGTCCATCTTGTGGAAATATGTGGCTGGTAGAACCATATCCGCCATGGTAAAAACTCTATTGAAATAAAACACAGGGAAAAGTTCAATAAAGAGAGCAATCAAACCTGAATCACATCATGTTGGCCCAGTTTTGCATTCTGGTACAACTAAGCATTTTCAGCTTCTTGAGGCATATATCCCCAAAGAATCCCCGAGAGAACAAAAGTATTGTGACAAGGAAATTTTCTGAAAAAATAAGAGAACAGAAACTACAGCTAAACTACCAGTTGTAATATGATTCTCTGACCAGAGTATTTTTATGAGAAAGATAATAGAAACCCACACAACTGAGAAAATTCACCCTTCAATAGATTTTTAGGGAATGTGGTTATTTACACAGTAGGACAATCCCCGGCTGCAAGAGAATGTAATGTGACCAAGAAAGTGACTATGGCTGCAGAGCTGGGTCCCAGCTCCCCATGAGAAGAGCCTGCTTAGGGTCCTCTCCTTTCTGGGCAAGACATTCTGCTCCAAGTCACAAAAGAACCTGTATAAGCCACAGCCAGAGAAGGCACCAAGCCTGCATTTAAGGGAGCAACTATGGCTATTTTTTGCCCACCCTGTATTCTAAGAAGCATGAGGCTTTGTGTTATGGCGCCAAGAAAAGGGAAAATAAGCATGATTAAAAATACAGAAGTGATTTTAAGTTTCAAATAGAATTCAATGCCAGAAAAAAAAATCAAGCATCTTTAGAGATGTCTAAGCAAAAATAAATCCATTCCCATTCTTTATGCATTTAAAAAAATAAGCCCAATAATTTTCTGTGATTTTTTTTCATTCGGGATTAATGTATGGTTGTTTAGGCCAGTCTAGTTAATAAAAATAACAACAACAATAATAAAATGTGTCATGTGCAAAGTGTTCTAGCATTTAATTCTCATCACAATTTTACAAGATGGTAGAGAAAATATTGCCATTATAATTTATAATAAGGAAACTGAGGATCTCACAGATCAATCAACTTACTTAAAGTCACATGGTATTAAGTAGTGACTGTGGTTAAGGTCTTGGACCTTTTGTCTCCATGTCCAGCCACATCAGATTATCTTCCTTAGTCCAGTGACTAAACTTGTTGACATGATTCAGGAGAGTTCATTCTTGCCCTATAGGTGCTTTGGTAATACATTTTGGTACAGTGGGCTGAATTAAATTAATGGGATTGTCTATTTTTTCAAACATTGTTCAAAAATGGACCTGGAGTATGATTATAAAAGCCTTTTTCTTAGAAGGTCTCAATCAATGGTACATCTAGGATATTGTAGAATTATTTCCTTACTATAAATAATTTGCACATTGAAGATTATGTGCATAATCCTAATTTGCAATAAATTTAACCCAAGGAAAAATTATACACTAAGGATTGGGAATCATTCTTTCGAAAGCCAAAAGCGGAATGGTTCAATGAAGAGAAAAAAACGCAATATGTAATCACTACTAAAAGCATATATGCAAAGAATTTTTATGCCATTAAAGTGTACTGAATATAATTTTAATGGAAGAAAATCTCCACATACAGTAGGATCCCAATTTTGATTTTAAAAAATATGACATAGCTTTATGCATGTGTGTGTGTGTGAATATATAATTGGAAGGAAATATCAGAATTCACAATACATTAGTCATGTGGATTTTTCCTCTACGATGGGACATGGTTGGTTTATGGTTAGTTGTGGAGCTGTGCTAGCATGGGGGTTAAGCTGTGGAGCAGGCTGCTGACCTTGACTCCCAAGTCCATCACTAACTGTGTGCCTGTAGGTCCCCTTTGCCTTTGTTGTTTCCTATGTAAAATGGGAATAATATTAGTACCAAAATTAAAGGCGATAATATAAATACACAACAGATGGCATGGTCATTGCACATAGCAATTCCTCAAATATGACAGTTGTTAAATTGTATTTTCTTTTATACTTTTCTGAGTTGTTCCAATTTTCTTGAAAAAATTGTTTCTATTTCCTAATCAGAAAATAGAAATAAAAACACAAAAGCTTTATAAAAATGTATGAGAATTAATTTAACTAAATTTTTAACCAGTGACTTGCTAGGAGGAAGGATGATGAGTCAAATGGTTGATAGTTTACCACATTTTAATCTGTTTTAATTTTAACAATGATTTGTTAAGGTGAGGTGTTTCCCCCCTGCTTTTATACATGAGGCCTACATTCTGGACCAGGTTTTCCAGTGGTCATAAGGGTCAAGAAATGAAATTCCACTGGGTCTGTTCCCAAATCTACATGTGTTTTAACAGACTCCACTTTTCTTACCTAGCCCTTCTCAAAGATGTGTTCCCAACCCTTAGTGTTCTTACCTTCCCAGATAGTTGAGTGAGAAAAAATAAACTTCTGAAACCATTAGCAAAAGAATAAAGCATGCAAAGAGACATGATGGGAATTCAGAGAAAAGATCATTTTATCCTGGGGTGATCAGAACAGGGAGGAGGTGGAAATTGAATTCGGCCCTGAGGGATCAATATTAATAACACAGGTTAAAGGGATATGTCTGTAAAGGCATTTGACTAAAAAGGCAATAAAGTGGCAGCATTTCCTGCCCTTCAAGTCTCCATGGGTTTGTTTGTTTTTTTTAATGAGTGGAAAAAAATTTTAAATGTTCTACAGTTTTGCCACTACACTCTCTTTCTTGCGTTGCCACACTTCCAGTGACTTTTATTATGGCATTAAAATATTTCCCAGGCATCATCACCACTTTTACTCAGTGACAGAATTTTAAAGGGGATGGGTAGTGGAGTAAATATGCAAACAGAGGACTAAGGAACATCTGAGAATGCAGTTCAAGACCTCCTACCCCCACAAATACACAGAGCCTCTCACAGTATACGAAGACTTGCTCAGAAATCCCAGTGGGATTCTCTTCCCAAAGTAAATAATTTCCAGTCCTGTCACTGCATAAAATCCCATGTTGGAGTCCATGGTTCAGAGTTACTGTCCTCACATTTCATAGCTCTTGGTAGATTAGAGATTGTTTTAATTATAAAATGTAGTAACATTCAGAAGAACTAAGAGAAATGTCTGTGTACCTATTGATTTTGGGGTCTTGAGTCCCTACTCACTGATCTTAAGAGGGTATGAACCTACTGGAGACATATTTGGGGGAAGAGTAGTTTGGAGTAACTTCTAGAGGACCTCTAAGGTCCTTTTGATGCTAAGATTTTATAATAATAACTGCAATTTTCCGAATACCTAGTATGTGCTGGATTTTCATTTATTTATTAAACAGATCCTTATTAAGTACCTACTCTTTACCAGACATTGAGGATACAATGGTGAACAAAACAGAGGCTCTCTGCCCTTGGGTGACTTACAGTCTAGCAGAGAGACAGTCAATAAAATGAAATTAAATCTGTGATAAGTGCCAAAGTGGAGAACTATATGGTTGTTGAAGAACAGATGGAAGAGATTTGGCCTGCTCAGCAAGATCAAGGAAGCTTTCCACAAGGAAGTACTGACCGAGCTGAGACATGATGGAGGCGCGGGCATAAAATAGTTAAGGTAGTGTGAGGGAATGGGACCAGAATGAGGGTCAGGCTTCCAAGATCAGTTTGGCTATAGCATATGGAGCAAAGATCAGGGTTGAAGCCAAAGAGGCTGCAGAGGAAGGAAGGAACCAGATTGTGCGGATCTTTTACAGCAATCCATGACCATAAATTCCCACCCAACTCTATGAATTGGACAATAACCTCACTTTGTGGAACGAAGCTAAGAATTAGGAACTGGCCCAAAGTCACGGAGGTATAGAAGCCTGATGTGGGATTTGGAATAAGATCTATCTACAAACTTCAGGGCCCAGACTATCAATTGATTGTTCCAATGATTCATAAACTGACATTGACATATTGTCCAGTAGATGTTCACTCTGGATGACCCATTAAGAACAACTTTATTCTGAGTCCAGGTTCCAACTTGTTACTTCCCTGCAAGTAGGGTACCAAAGGGAAAATACTCTGTTATGCTCTGCCAGAGAAGAAGTATGTCTGCTTCATCCATCAAATTTGAACCCTTGTTGCAGATTATATCTACTTCTCAGTTTTCTGATCAAAGACGTCAGTATTCAGAGCTCCCTTGGATGAATATGGTGGCATTTTCCCCTCCCAGGAAATAAAATAGTCAGTCACACTGTTTCATTCACATAAGACTTTTATTTATTACACAGGAATAGCAACATTGGTTGTTTATTATGTATCAGGAATTCTGCTAAGGCATGTTACGCATATTATCTCATGGCAACTTCAATGAGCCACTCAATGAGGTAGAGATGTCTTATTATTCCCTTTTTGGAAATGAGGAAATCGAGGGTCACTGAGTTTAAATGATTTTCCTTATGTCACACGGTTTATAAATTACAGAGGTGAAGTTTGATTCCAGGAGACCTGCCTGACTCCAAAGTCAAATTTTTAGCTTAATGTTTCAAAAATTCAACTTCTGAAAGAGAATCAGTATTTTAAGAGAATTAATGAAATAAGAAAATTCCTAAAAAGTTTCATGCTGCTATGTACCATAATTCAACAATAATTGTGTTGTTAAATAGGGAGGGACTCGTCACTAAAAGATTCTCTGGATTTGACACCAATGGTGGATGCTTTAGGAAATCAGTGTGATTTCCTAAATTAAGATACCAGGTTTAAGATGCAGGATGATTCTTTGAACAGAAATGGCTCACTTCCCAAAGATAAAGGATACATGTATTTTGAGGCACAATGTATGTGTGTGTGGTGAGGGAAGGTGACGGGAAGAGAAAGTGAAAAAAGTGAAATAATTATTCTATCTTGGCAATCTTTTAAAACTTACAAGTTTGCTTTCGAAGTTCATATGGTGAGAGGGTAGGGCGGGGAGAGACCTCATTGTTAAGACAGAGCATCCACAGAACAAGATCTTGTCTCTGCGGTGCTGTATTTCTCCCTTTCTAAAGAAGAAAGGTTTGCCTTCACAGTGCATTTACGTCAAAATTCTAAAACCTCTCAATGAGCCGATCATAGCAACTTTGTCAAGTCTCACTTGTTGAAATGAGTGGGGTTTGAAAACTTCTGAGTGTGCTGTTACATTTTCCATTTATGTTCAGGGAATATGGCTGTTTGGAAAATGAGGCCAAGAGTTGTGGGAGCGGGGAATCTGGGGGAGAGATAGCTCTAAATGAGTGAAACCAAATAGATTGATCGTTTCAGGTGGTGGTGGAGGGCAGTAGTCTCCATGAAGGAATGCACACGGACTTTGATAGGAAAAGGTATTTTATTTTGTACATTTTTTTACTTTTATTGCCCTAATTAAGATACTTGTTACATCAAATGTTAGAGCATAAATAAAAGAACCCAACGTTTCTTTGATTCCAAATTATGAACAACTTACACGTGATCTATTTATCCTCAATGAAATAACAATAAAGATAATTCTTGTTTTTTTTTTCTTTTTTAGAATTCAATAAGAAACAAAGAAGTATCATGTAGAAATTTGATGCTTCCATTAAGATTTTTCAACGTCTGCAAAACAAATTTGATAGTGTCAGGTTTGAGAAAATGCAACTCTAAGCCTAACCCTAATTATATTTTAACCTTAACCAAAATTCTATGAAATAGAGGGTGCTGGGAAAGGGGATGAGCAGATTTTTTTATAGCGGGGGCAAGAATTGTTCATGGATGGTAGAAAATTCACAAAACTGTCAATTTTTAATTCTATAATTCTTAGTATTTTTTTCTTCCTATCACCATAAGTGAACATCTTTCAAGTTTTCCGAGAAGCTTAGCCATTTTTTTAAAAAATATGGATTTGGTGAGGATGCCTCTTAAATAAACAAACAGCAAATTTCTTTCTGATTGATAGAGATCAAATGTTTTCCTCTAGTAGCCAGTAGAGGGAGCTGTTGGCATTTGATTTGGCATTATTACTCGACCTGGAAGTTCCTTTTTTAATTAATTCAATGTTTGAAATCAAACCACCCTTTACATGTAATGATATTAATATGCAAGAATAGATGTGTAAACGTGGAAATTTTCCATTCCCATTAAACTTTCTACACAACCACGATTTCTGGTTCTCCTATGGGCTCCTTTTAGAGAGCTTATGTTATAGAAATGTTGGCTGCTATAAATTAAAGCTGCTCAGAATTGAGTTCATGCACCTAGGCAATGATTCAACATTTCTAAAACTGATTGCAAGTCAAGAAAGAAAGCAGCTTCTTCCTCCAGCTCTTAAAAAAACAGAAAGAAAAGAAAAGAAAGCAAAAAAGATGTTTGACCTAGAACGATACTTGAAGTTTTCAGAAGAAAAATCATATGTGCTGGATTTATAATAAGTTTGAATATCTTTAAACCAGGGGGAAGAGTCTTCTATAGTTAACGTTCTGAATATGTTTGATGTTGTCCTTGTGGTGAAATATAGAATACTGATTTTTCTTTTGTTCCCTTCACCCCAAGTTCATTTCCATAGCTATAGTTTTAAAAGGATTTGTTCACAGTCTAGTATTTAAAAGATACTTTTCCTTTTTGTACTTACATTTAAGTTAAAATGGATAACTAAGTAACAATTTCCAAGCACCTCACCATGTATTATCTTTATCTCAATAAACCCTAATATTTAATGTACACACAAACTGCAGTTTTAACGATCTGCAGATAACGGGCAGATAGCTGGGGAAAGGATTACTGTGATAATACTGCTTCTCAAACAGCCTCTCAGAGTCCACTTGTCTACTGTCTAGGTAAGAGAAAGGTTGCAGAGAGCTGGAAACCATCATTAAATTTTTCTCCTAAAATGAACATAAAAATAAACTATTACATATTTAAACTAATGACATTAAAGACATGAAATTTTACCAAACATGAAATAGAAAATCACGTGAAAAAATAAAGAAAGCAATCTTCTGTTTTGATACAGATTAACAAATGATCCTTAAGCACATACGCAGTTGTTGCCAATAGATTTAAAAAGATTTCTTCTTAGGTTACACTGAAAGCATAGCAGAGATACAGGGTTAATTGTGTTCCTGAGTACATAAAGAAGTGCTACTTTATGGGGACTGTATGACACACTGCAATTTGCAAACTAAATGCTAAACCAAAATCATTTCCCTTGTTCACAAAACATGTGGAGCTTCTTGGAAAGGAAAAAAAGGTGTTTTTTAACTGAAGAGGGACAATGTTCTTTGTTTTTTCCAAGTAGTGTGTATTTTCTCAAATCACTTATGCTCTTTAGTGTGTTGGGCTTGGTCTATGTTTTGTATTGACTTCTGGGCCTTCCAATCAAAATTTTAATTTTGCTGTTCTTTGTGAGAGAACTTTTTAGAGGGAAAAATGAACCACTTGTGCAGGTAGAGTTTGAAGAAAAGGAGCAAAAGTGCTGTATTATACTTCTTGAATGGTTTAAATAGCTGGAACAAAAATTCCCAGCACTATTAAAGATATAATTTTAGGTAAAATTTTGTTCCATGTGAAGCATTAATTTTAATAGAGACTTATATATAAGCTCTCATTTGAATAATAATGTAAAATTAAATTTAAATTGTAAATAACGTCCAGATACTAGTTGTTTCCTGGCTCAAATTCTTTAGCACATATGGTGCTAGCATAAGCTTGTGCCTGTCTGCCTACTCTGGGTAATTTTGCATGCAAATAGTTTTAGTGCCTATGTTGAGGTGCTAAAACGTGTTTAGTACACTTGAAAATATTTGCATTGCAAAAGGAGAGCGAATCTCCTGAGGAAAATCAAATTGATATTTTGTATTAAGAGACCACTTTGGGCACTGCGTGGCATTCTTCTACGGAGAATTCTGTTTACCGTGCAGCTAGCATTTTTAATTGACCTTTAGAAAAGAAGGTCTGGCTCCTGCTTCGCCAGGTTTATAAACCGTTGGACCATCTTCTGGCAGCATTCACCACATTAATCAGTAGGAGAGAGAAAGCAGGAAAGAATCTACTTGCGTTGGCTGGACTGTAGTTTTTCAGGCCTCAGTTTGGTGGATCGGTAGGATAAATATGCTAATTATAATTAAAAGTTTCAGCTGGAATGCGCCTAACTAATTAGCTAACTAACTAACCAACTAACTCAGGAACGGCTTTAGTACAGCGGAGCGGCAGTGGGTGCTGGGTGTGAGGCCCCACAAGCGCTTCCATTTGCCTCACTCCCATCTGCTGCATTTACGGGAACCAGTTCGTTAAGAGTCTGAATTGAATCCAAATAAAATGCATTTCTGATGCGAGCTCAAAGACTGGTGCCATTCTACGCTGCATTATGTCAAATTAGAGTTTGTATGGAAAAGGGGCTACGGGGATCCCACGTAAATGTCACTTGCACAGAACATTGATCAAATAAGAGTTCTGCACAAATTCAACATGCAATTTCTATAAACAGTTCAGATCCCCCTTGATGTGGCTCCTATTCACTGTAACTGATTAAAAAAGTAGAACTCCTAATAAATAAAAAAATTCAAGAGGCATGTTACCAAGAGGTTTGTGGAACTTTTCCTATCACCATCTTCTTGATATTTTTAGAGAATTTTATTTAATTACATTGACTAATTAGGGTATAGTATGTCCTTATAAAATGAAAGTAAGTTCAGTGTCCATAAGAGAAACAGACGATACTGGGTCTACAAGAGGAATTCAAACTGGGCGACTTCTGTGTCTGCACCTCCCTCCTCTGTCGAGAAATGAAGCCAGATGGAATTCTAATAACTCCCATTGTTGTAGAGCGGCTCTATCGCTTGCAGCCCAAGCACCCTGCAAGAGGTGCCTACTATAGATGCTTATATTGGCTAAAACTCTGCTGTATGCTCCAGATTTTCTCCCCATATTTTACTCATTCACACTTAATATTTTATTCTTTCATCCCTGCCACTTCCCACAGTGTGCAATGTGCAGTATTTTGTGTCAGTGAATAACCAGAGACAGGTAGCAGGCAAGAGCCAAAAGGAACTCATTACAAATACAAACCAGTAAGGAGGGGCTGGCTGACTGTGTTCGTGAAACTCCTGTTTGCAATCTATTTCCTTTAAAACCACCTTTTAAAAAAAATAGCCTCTGTTGTCTGTGGGATTTTGGCACATCAATCAATCCATTAAGTAAGTAAATAAGGCAATAACTAAACAATAAATCATTTTGAATTTCACGCATGCACAAACCTTTTGATACATAAATGACAAGAAAGGTTGAGATTCGAAGGCTATAGCCTCTGTTCCAACAGTTTTGCATACAAGATGAAGAGTCGTTCTAAACTGTGATGCGTTGGTCATTCTGGCCCCCAAATTGTGGGGCTCCTTCACCCCTTTGGTGGTGGTGTATGTATGATGCACGGCATGGGAGTTGTTTATGTGTGTGTGTGGGAGGGGGGGATGTGTGTGCAGGGAGGGCATGCTGTTAGGGGGAAGCCTAACACACATTTCTGCCATCGCAGACGGTGGGCAAACAGCTGTCTCCACAGCTGAGGCCACTGGAACTGCTTGCGTGCTCCAGTAACTCGAGAGCACACGGCTGGTCCCTGGATGGCACAGAGCACTGTGCCTGCAGCAAAGCGCCTCAGCTTTTCCCGGAGCTGAGCAGGCGGGGTCTTTGCCACCAGACACAATAAGCATGGGAAATGGGGTTTCATGAATAATTCATCCTTGATGTCCTATGAAACAAAGAAATGATATGTTTGCTGGTAGATAACTGTGTTGTGGCATTTGTAAATCTTTCTGAATTTGGAGTTGATCATGTTTCTTGTGTTGGTGGGGAAATGTGTGTGTGTTTTTTTCCTAAAACAAAAAGTTGGGAGTTCAACACAGTCATCTTATAGCGAAGGTCTTCCATGAAATATAAGATGGATTATACATAATTTGGCTCATGATTTAGGAATTTTAAAAAATCTCATTCAGTGAAGAGGGATGTTTAAATGGTTTTACTGCAGTAAACTACAGCAGGATACCAAGTTCTCAAGGAGATTTTTTTTCTTGGTAGGCAACCAGCCCAATTTTGCTAATGCAAGTTTCATTACTGTGGACTGAAAAACAGTGGTGCCTCCAGCTCCTGCTGCAGCATCGGGAGGAATAATTCTTCACTTTCACTAAAATATTAGTAAAAATGATACTTTGGCGAATTGAGCCCTAAATGGTTTTAGTGACAGTTAAATACCCTCTAATTTAACACCAGTTAAATTGGCAATAAAATGACCCCCAACCGAGTTAAGCCACCATCCTATTCCTGCACAA
>RJWJ010020099.1:0-29926 GCA_004363605.1 Indri indri | reverse complement strand
TGTTTAGGATCAGAGTGTGAAGTAGGGGCAGAATCCTGTCTGAAATCTTCTACCAAATTTAACTATTTAACTATCATTCATTGAGTGTAGGGACTCTAATCATGTATGTGTCTCTTCCCTTAAATAGCTTTGTATCAATGTGAAGTCCATCAGCATGATTTGGGTGACAAAACATAGAGATGCAAGTAATGATCAAGGAGTAGCCAGGGTACTGCTTCGTCCTTCAGAAATTCTACAAAAACTACTGAATCACTTTATCCTCCTGGAGTCTCAGATAGTTCTCAATTTAGGCTTGCATTTTATTTTGCTTTTGATTAGTGTTCATGGGATTGGGAGTTTTTCATTAATTTTTCCTATCAGAATGTCAAATGTGAACATCTTTTACCATCAATAAGTTAATGCTCTTAGAAATTGTTTTTTGCCTAAAAACTTTAAAGACTGTTTAATTGACAATGGTTATCCACTCTTCTAAAAGATTCAATATTATTTTCCCTTTGGTTTTCTATTTGGAATCTGAGTTTCATACTAATTGTGAAAAATCTGGTTTGAGCTTGATCAATGGCCAGTGGCTGGAGATTATGATAATCACATAAATAAAGACACTGGACATGGAGTACTCCTGGGATAAAGTACAAACATGAATCATTAACAACATGAACGTGTCAATCTTACTATTTACCAGAAAGAACAAGCATATATTAAATGTGAGAAAACCAAATGAAATTACTCAATGTTGCTATCATTCAATGAAAACCTTTTACTACAATTATTTTTCTTTTGTGTGTGTGTGCGTGCGTTTATTTCAGCATATTATGGGGGAACAGATGTTTAGGTTACATATGTTGCCCTTGCCTCCCTCCCCCCCGAGTCCAAGTTTCAAGCGTGTCCATCTCTCGGGTGGTGAGCATTGTACTCTTTGTGTATGCATATACCCGTCCCCTCCTCCCCCCTCCGCCCTCCTCCTTGCCCGACATTTAATAGATGTTAATTCTTATATGTACACTTACATGTTGATCAGTTAATACCAATTTGATGGTGAGTACATGTGGTGCTTGTTTTTCCATTCTTGGGATACTTCACTTAGTAGAGTGTGTTCTACCTCTATCCAAGAGTATACAAGAGGTGCTGTATCACCATTGTTTCTTAAGGCTAAATAGTACTCCATGGTATACATATACCACATTTTATTAATTCACTCATGCATTGGTGGACACTTGGGTTGTTTCCACATATTTGCAATTGTGAATTGTGCTGTATAAACATTCGGGTGCAGGTATCTTTCTTATACAGTATCATTTGTTCTTTTGGGTAGATGCCCAGTAATGGGATTGCTGGATTGAATGGTACTTCTAATTGTATCTCTTTAAGATATCTCCATATTGCTTTCCACAGAGGTTGCACGAGTTTGCAATCCCACCAGCAGTGTATGAGTGTTCCTATCTCTCCACATCCAAGCCAACATTGATTGTTTGGGGACTTTTTGATAAAGGCCAGTCTCACGGGAGATAAGTGATATCTCATTGTAGTTTTGATTTGCATTTCCCTGATGATTAGAGATGTTGAGCATTTTTTCATGTTTTTTGGCCATTATTCTGTCTTCTTTTGAAAAGTTTCTGTTCATGTCCTTTGCCCATTTTTTGATAGGGTCGTTTGATTTCTTTTTTCTTGTTGATTTTCCTGAGTTCTAAGTAGATTCTAGTTATCAGTCCTTTATCAGATCTGTAGCATGCAAAAATTTTCTCCCATTCTGTAGGTTGTCTGTTTGCTCTTGTGACAGTTTCTTTGGCTGTGAAGAAGCTTTTTAATTTGATCAGGTCCCATTTATTTATTTTGTTTGTTGCTATGATTGCTTGCCTTTGGGGTCTTCTTCATAAATTCTTTGCCTAGGCCAATGTCTAGAAGAGTATTTCCAACATCTTCCACTAGAATTCTAAGTTTCTCTCCTTAGGTTTAAATCTGTTACCCAGCGTGAGTCGATTTTTGTGAGAGGTGAGAGGTGTGGATCCAGATTCAGTCTTCTACATGTGGCTATCCAGTTTTCCCAGCACCATTTATTGAATAAGGATTCTTTTCCCCAGTGTATGTTTTTGTCTGCCTTGTCAAAGATTAGGTGGCTATATGATGATGGTTTTATATCTGGGTTCTCAGTTCTGTTCCACTGGTCAATGGCTCTATTTTTGTGCCAGTACCAAACTGTTTTGATTACTACAACCTTATAATAAAGTTTGAAGTCTGGTAAGTTGATACCTCCCCTTTTGCTTTTATTGCCTACAATTGTTTTTGCTATGCAGGGTCTTCTCTGGTTCCATCTGTGAAGAATGATGTTGGTATTTTAATAGGGATTGCATTGAATCTGTAGATCACTTTGGGTAGTGTAGACATCTTAACGATGTTGATTCTGCCAACCTACAAACATAGTATGGTTTTCCACCTGTTTATGTCCTCTGCTATTTCCTTCCTCAATGTTTCATAGTTCTCCCTGTAGAGGTCTTTTACCTCCTTAGTTAAATATATTCCTGGATACTTTATTTTCATTGTTGCTATTGTGAAGGGAATTGAGTCTTTGATTTGGTTCTCGGTATGACTACTATTGGCATATATAAAAGCCTCTGATTTGTGTGTATTGATTTTGTATCCTGAGACTTAACTGAATTCATTTATCAATTCCAGGAGCCTCTTGGTTGAATCCATGGGGTTTTCTAGATATAATATCATGTCATCAACAAATAGTGAGAGTTTGATCTCTTCTGTCCCATTGGTATGCCTATAATCCCACTCTTTTGCCTGATTGCTGCGGCCAGGACTTCCAGCACTATGTTGAATGGAAGTGGAGATAGTGGGCAACCTTGTCTGGTTCCAGTTCTAAGTGGGAAGGCTTTCAATTTTTCCCCATTCAGTATGATGTTGGCTGTAGGTTTGTCATAAATGGCTTGTATCATTTTTAGGTAAGCCCCGTCTATGCCTATTTTGTTAAGTGTTCTTATCATAAAAGGGTGTTGAATTTTGTCAAATGCTTTTTCTGTGTCTATTGAGAGAATCATATGGTTTTTGTCTTTGCTTCTGTTTATGTGGTGAATTACATTTATAGATTTGTGTATGTTGAACCATCCCTGCATCTCTGAAATGAAGCCCACTTGGTCATGATGGATTATTTCCCTAAAAAGCACCTGGATTCGGTTAGCTAGAATTTTGTTGAGAATTTTTGCATCTATATTCACAAGGGATATTGGTCTGTAGTTTTCCTTTTTTGTTGCGTCCTTTCCTGGTTTTGGTATCAGGGTTATGTTGGCTTCATAAAATGTGTTGGGGAGGAATCTATCCTTCTCGATGCTGTGGAATATTTTCTGCAGGATAAGCACCAGTTCTTCTTTGTAGGTGTGGTAAAATTCGGGTGTGAAACCACCTGGTCTGGGACTTTTCTTTTTTTGGAATGTTTTTTATTGCTGTTTCAATTTCAGTCCTTGATATTGGTCTGTTCAGGAATTCTATTTCTTCCTGGTTGAGCCTAGGGAGGCTGTGTGTTTCTAAAAATTTGTCCATTTCCTCCACATTTTCCATTTTGTGTGCATAAAGGTTTTTGTAATATTCATGAATTATATCTTGAATCTCCACAGCATCAGTTGTAACTTCTTTTTTGTTCCTGAAGGAGCTTATTAGGGATTTTTCTTTTCTGTTTTTCATTAGTTTAGCCAAAGGTGTGTCAATATTGTTTATTTTTTCAAAGAACCAACTTTTTGTTTTATTAATCTTCCGTATAGATTCCCTGTTGTCAATTTCATTTAGTTCTGATTTGATCTTATTAATTTCCCTTCTTCTGCTGGGTTTGGGGTTGGTCTCTTCTTCATTTTCCAGTTCTTTGAGTGGATTCATTAGGTTGTCTATTTGTGATCTTTTTGACTTTTGGATATAGGCATTTATGGAAATAAACTTTCCTCTCAGGACTTCTTTGGCTGTGTCCCACAAATTTTGATAACTTGTGTCACCTTTGTCATTTAGTTCAAAGAATCTCTTGATTTCCATCTTTACTTCCTCATTTATGAAGGAATAGTTCAACAGAAAGTTGTTTAATTTCCATGACTTTGTGTGGAGATGTGAGTTTATGTTGGGGTTGATTTCTGTTTTTATTCCACTGTGATCTGAGAAGATGCATGGTATGATTTCTATTTTTTTCAATTTTTTGAGACATGCTTTGTGTCCTAGAATATGGTCAATCTTAGAGAATGTCCCACGAGCTGATGAGAACGTGTTCAGTGTTTTTTTTTTTTTTTTTAGTAGAATGTCCTGTAAATGTCAGTCAGGCCCATTTGCTCTAGAGTTCTGTTTAAGTCCATTATTTCTTTGTTAATTTTCTGTTTGGAGGATCTGTCCTGTGCTGTCAGTGGGGTATAGAAGTCTCCTACTATTATTGTGTTGCTGTCTATCAATTTGTTTAGATCAAGTAGAGTTTGCTTTATGAATCTGGGTGCACTTAAGTTGGGTGCATACATATTTAGAATTGTTATGTCTTCTTGTTGAACTGTACCCTTCACCATTATATAGTGACCCCCTTTGTCTTTCATTATTTTGTTGTTTTAAAAACCAAGTTATCTGAGATCAAAACTGCCACACCAGCCTTCTTTTGGCTTCCATTTGCTTGAAATATTGATTTCCACCCATTTACTTTGAGTCTAAATGCATCTTTGCAGGTTAGATGCATTTCCTGGAGACAGCAGATGCTTGTCTTGTTTTTTTTTTTTTGTTGTTTGTTTGTTTTTGGTTTTGGTTTTTGGGTGTTTTTTTATCCATTCAGCCAGTCTGTGTCTCTTGAGAGGGAAGTTCAAACCATTCACATTTATTGAGAGAACTGATAAGTGGGGTGAATTACTGTTCATTCTGTTGGATTGCATTTTGTTGCTTTGTTTTCTCTCTTGAGCCATTGTGGAATCTAGCCTTTGATCTTTAACTTTTGAGTGGTTTCACATTTGAGAGTGTTTATTGTGCTGATCCTTGTGTAATTCTGTTTTCAGTACTTCTTAGAGAGCTCGTCTTGTCTTGGTGAATTCCGTCAGTCTTTACTTATCTGAGAATGTCTTTATTTCTCCTTCATATATGAATCTTAGTTTTTCAGGGTACAAGATTCTAGGGTGGGCATTATTCTGTTTCAGAATAGTGAGAATGGAGCCCCAGTCTCTTCTTCCTTGTATGGTTTCAGTTGAGAAATCTGGAGTTATTCTGATGGGCTTTCCTTTGTATATTACTTGTTTCTTTCACCTTATAGTTCATAGAAGGGCCTCTTTAGTGGCTATTTTGGTCAATCTGATGACTGCGTGACGTGGTGTCTTCCTATTTGCATTGAATCTCCCTGGGGTCCGTTGAGCTTCTTGTACCTGTATATCTAGATTTTTAGCAAGGCCTGAGAAATTCTCCCCTATTAATTCTTCAAATAGCTTATCCAGCCCTTGAGTGTTTTCTTCTTCACCTTCCAGAACCCCTATCACCAGCAGGTTCAGTTTTTTCACATAATCCCATATTTCTTGTAGGCTTATTTCTTTACTCTTAATTTTCTGCTTGATATCTGTAACTGACTTATTTAATTGGAAGGAGTTGTCTTCAATCTCTGAGATTCTTTTTTCTGTTTGATCTACCCTGTTCTTGAGGCTTTCCATGGTGTTTTGTAGTTCCATGAATAAGTCTTTCATTTCCAGGAGATCGGTTTGATTTTTCTTTAATATTTCAATTTCTTTAGTGAATTTTTCTTCCAAGTCCTGGATTTCTTTTGTGGTTTCTTTGTGTTGGTCATCCATTTGTTCTTGTGTATCATTCAGTTTTCTTAACAATCCATGTTTGAAATTCTTCTTCTGTCATTTTAGTGTTCTGAGTTTGGTTAATGTCCTTTGCTGGGGAGCTGTTGTTCCTCTTCGGGAGTGTGCTTTCCGTTTGAGTCTTTATACTTCCAGAGTTCTTTCGCTGGTTCCTTCTTGCCTTTAAATTTTCGTTTGAATAATGACATGCCTTGTTTAGGCTCTGAGCCAGTAGGTGGTGTTTGTGGGCGAGATTCGACCACAGCCTTTATGATGAATCAGTAGATGCCGTAAAAGTTTGTGCAGGATGACCTCCCTGTCAGCAGGTGGCACTTGCAGGGAGGAGCGTTCTCTTTTTGGTTCCTGTAGTTAGCTCTTGTTCCTCTAGAGAGGCCCTCTTGTGCCTCAGGTGATGGGTGGGGCCCTAGGATTTCTAGGTGTGTCTTTGTTCTCCACGTCAGTGGGGACAGGACTGGGAGTGAGTTTGGTTGGTGCTGGGTTGGGTAAGCCTTCCCTCAGGCTCCACAATTGCTGTTAACAGGGGTCAAAGGTCTGCTCTTTGCTTCTGTGCAAAGCTACGGGGGGGGGGGTGCTGAAATGCCTTGACTCAGCTGAAAGTCTGTGCTTAGAGGGGTGGGGCTGTCTAAGACTCACACTCTGGAGCAGGTCTCGCTCCCCTCCCCCCTCCCCCTCTCCGTGGCCTCTCTCAGGCCTCTGCCAGGAAGCGGGACCTCAGGCCGATGGATCTGGCTGTGACGTGGGCTGGGAGGTTCCCTACCCAGGATCACAGCCTGAGCTGGGTGCACAGCCCTCTTTTGGAAGGAGGGCTGCCGCTCAGGCATGCTGATCTGCCCCTGAAAGCACACACTCCTCAGTAGGCTTTTTCACAGATCTCTCCTCCATGCCCCAGGGCAGTGGGATCGTGACTTGGGTGTATGAGGTCTGGTCTGAAGGCCTGTCCCCTGGGCTCTGGAGATCAATCCCTGACCCTGCCAGGGGGAGGGGTGCTGATCTTGAATCACCTACAGGCTGCCCAAGCTGGATCAATTTCACTGCACCTCAGGATTTGACCCACTCTCCTGGAGTTCCCAGGCAAGCAGCACCTGGGAGGGCTGGTGGGTAGGGAGCTCGCAGTCTGAGTACCCCTCAGTCTGATGTAGGACCCCAAAAGGAAAGGTCCCGTTCCTTGAAGATGCCTCTATGTGATGGCTAAATTATCTCTCTGGGCACCCTCGGATAGGCAGGGGGAAGGAGAGAATGGAGCAATATGGTGTCTGCCGATAGGCTCGGCTCTGCACGCAGGGGGGTGCCCCAAGGGGGCTGGGAGCCCAGCGCCATGTCTGCAAGAGGCCACCACTCACTGGCGGCATCCATCTCTAGGCTGGTGATGGCAGGTCTTTCCAACTGCTCAGGAGCCTACCAGCAGTCTGAGATGCAAGGGAGGGGAAAGATAACTGCTCCACCTAACCTTTTCACTGGTCTCCAAGCCTCTCAGGACCTTTCTCCTTCCAGTTCTCCTCCGCAACGTCTTCCCATGGAGTCTCCTGTAGTTTCAGGCACCCTTCCTTCTGACCCTCACCCGATCTATGTTTCTCTGCTAGTTTATTTTTTTCTCTTTCTTCTAAAATTTGCCTTTTTTGCAGAGACACTCTGACTGGCAGCTTTTCTCGTCTGCCATCTTGTCTCCTCCTATTTTTCTTTTTTTAGTGAGAAACGTTTTCAAGTTCAGTTAATAAAAAAATCCAGAATTTTCTACAATATAAAGTATTTCAGAGATTTAAAAGATATTCTATAAATTATTTTCCAAAACTCAATACTTGTAAGCTTCAGGTAGGTAATTGCTTTTACATAAACATTATATATAAATATTTTATCAGCCTTATATTTTATAAAAATCTTCCTCAAAGGCATACAATAGTATTCTAGCTTTTTAAATGTGCAAATGAAAAAAAAAATCAATGAATCTATATTTCAATTTAGTAATTCTTTGAACATCAAGGTAAAGAAATAATTAAGATTTTAGAAATAAGAAAGAGAGAGGTGCTATGATACAAAAGGTCTAGAGATGTTCTTAACATACCAGTAGTCTATGAACATAGCATTTTTACAGCTGATATCACTGCTGGGTTATTTATTACTTAATAAAAGTTTGTGAAACCTTATATGCAAAAACTTTTAGCAAGATATATAGTATTTTTAATATGCTCCATGATATACTATTTAAAATAAATTGCAACTAACCTTTACATAAGGTACATAAACTTTTTCTTTGCTCAGTTTGAGTGACATCTTACATTAGTCTAAAATTTAAATTTACAGAGTTTCAAATTTATTTAAAATAAATATATATATATACATATATATATATATATATATATATATATATATATATATTTCTTTTTTTTTTTTTCCTGAGACAGTGTCTCACTCTGTTGCCAGGGCTGCAGTGCCATGGCGTCAGCCTAGCTCACAGCAACCTCAAACTCCTGGGCTCAAGCAATCCTTCTGCCTCAGCCTCCTGAGTAGCTGGGACTACAGGTATGCGCCACCATGCCTGGCTAATATTATTTATTCATATATATATATATATATATATATTTGTTGTGCAGATCATTTCTATTTTTTAGTAGAGACAGGGTCTTGCTCTTGCTCAGGCTGGTCTCAAACTCCTGACCTTGAGCGATCCACCCTTCTCAGCCTCCCAGAATGCTAGGATTACAGGCGTGAGCCACCGAACCCAGCCTAAAATAAATTTTTTACGAGGTAGAGAACCATTCTATTTCTTTTTTCCTTAAATAAGATTCATGTCTAATTGTAATATCTTTACAGTCTCAATATATTTCTTAATATGTCCTACCATATTTCAGTTATTTTCTATTGAATGCCTGTTTGTGTGTTTATGTGTATATGTTTATGCATCTCTCTTTATAACATTTTATCAAACATTTTTTGATAAAAATAACAATAGTAACAATCAATGGTGCTCAGCTTCATACCAGTATATTCTATGAGGTAGATACTGCTTTTCCCATTTTGCAAATGGCAAAGGAGGTATAGGGAAAGGAAGCACGTTGCCCATTGTCACATGCACTGTAATGTGTAAACTCAGTTTGAATCAGAAATTTTGCTCTTAACCTCAACAGTATACTATTCATAATGTTCCTGAATAT
This sequence comes from Indri indri, assembly GCA_004363605.1. Lineage (NCBI taxonomy): Eukaryota > Metazoa > Chordata > Mammalia > Primates > Indriidae > Indri > Indri indri. Next base: position 20,976 of record RJWJ010020099.1, on the reverse strand, counting down.
TTTAAAAAACAGACTTTATTAGAACAATTTTAGATTTTGAGGGAAAAAATGAGAATATAGCATAAAGACTTAAAATATGCCCTGTACCAATTTTCCCATTATTAACATTATTATGGTAAAAGTGTCACAGTTAATGAACCAATATTGACACATTATTTTTAACTTTCAGTTAAAAATAGTTTCATGCACACTTTTTAAATATTTCCTTAGTGTTTTCCTAATGTACTTTTTTTCTATTCCGGGATCCCATTCAGAATACGTTACATTTTGTCATAACACCTATCTCCTTAGGCTCTTCCTGGCTCTGATAGTTTTGCAGACTTTCCTTGTTTTTGATGATTTTGATGGTTTTGAGGAGTCAAGTATTACATAAGGTATCCTCCCATCAGAATCATCTGATGGTTTTCTCATGATTAGAATGGGGTTATGGGATTTTAGCAGGAAGACCACAGAAGCAAAGTGTCATTTTCATCACATCACATCAAGGTTATATACCAGTGATTTATCATTGATATTATCCTTGATCATCCAGCTGAGGTAGTGTTTGTTGGGTTTCTCAGTTATAAAGTTAGTCTTCCACCCCTTCTCATTCCATACTAGTCTTTTTGAAAAGAAGTTACTATAAGCAGACCTTACTTAAGGAGTGGTGACTTACTCTTCCTGTCTTTGAGGGCAGAGTGTCTATGTAAATTATCTGGAATTCTTCTATGCAAGGGAGATTTGTCTATTCTTACCCAATTATTTATTTAATCATTTATATTAGTAATATTAGTATGGGCTCATGGATATTTACTTTATGCTTTGGGTTATAATTCAATGCTAATTTATTTAATTTTTTCTCATATTGTTGCAGCATTGTCCATCGGGAGCTATTTTAATTTGATCCTCTATCACTTTGACATAACCCCATCAATGTAGGTTTCTATTTTGGGGCACTTCCATACTTTCTGTCACTACAAGATTTTGGTGGCTCATCTTGTATATTTCCTAGCTTAGTTCTAGAATCCTCCATTTCTCTAAGAAAATCTGGCTTCATTTATTATTAGATTTGGATTTTAGATATACTCTTTGCTCTGGAGAATCATTTCTTCTAGACTCTCTCAGCTGACAGAGCAAGGGCCTTATATGTTCATTATAACTTTATATATTAAATATATATATATATATATATACACACACACACAGACATGTCTACAAATATTTTATAGATAATCATCTGAATTTACAATAAGCTACATATGAGTTCATACTTACATCTCCAACTCTAGTTTATTACCATATGGATTATTCCAGCCTTCTTCCCTTGTTGGTCTGTAACCTCCTGCTTCAATAGTAAGAAACCTTTTTCTTAGCATCTACCATTCATTTAATTGTTCAATTCCAGCACTTTCAGAATTGTTTACCAATACCCCATGTGAAAACCTTTATTACCTTGAGTACAATTCTTACACACAGTTTCTTTTGCCTATGGTCTTACACATTCTACTCATTTCCAAAGTTAACCCCCTTCCCTTTTAGAGAAATTGTCTTGTGTATTGCTAATACTACTGTATTGTTTTTTCACATTCTGCCTTCCATTCTGGAATCCTTCTCCTTCTAAGGTTTTGTTTTTGTTTTAATTGCATATATTAATATTCAGCATTTGTGCTATAAAGTTCTATAGATTTTGATAAATGTAGTGTTATGTATACATCATTACAGCATCTTATATATTTAATGTCTTTAAAAAAATCCAGTGTATTTAACCTATTCTATCTTCTCTCCCCTCGAAACTCTGACAACTGTTGATTCATCCATTATCTCTGTATATTTTGCCTTTCTTAGATTTTATATACTATAGATTGAATGTTTGTGCCTCCCCCTCTGAAAAAAAAAACAATCATATGTTGAAACCCTAATCCAAATGTGATGGTAATTGAGACTTTGGGAAGTGATTAGTTCACGATGGTGAAGCCCTCATGAATGGGATTGGGGCCCTTAATAAGAAGAGGCCAGAGAGCTAGCTAGCTTTCTTTCTGCCATATGACAATACAACAAGAAAGGGACAGTTTGCAACCTGGAAGAAGCCCTTAACCTCTTGCTGGCACCCAACTATACTGGCACTGTGGTTGCAGACTTCCAGCTTCCAGAACTATAAGAAATAAGCTTCTTTTGTTTATAAGCCACCAAGGCTATGGTACTTTGTTACAGCAGCCTGTATTGACTAAGACTACATATTTATGGAATTATATGATATATGCCATTTTAAGATTAGCTTTTTTCACTTGCCAATATGATCTATGATTTATCTATGTCCTACATGACGTGAAAGTTCATTCTTTTTTATTGCTTAGTAGTATTCCACTGTATGGATGTACTAGGTATAGTTTGTGTATTCATTTATTCATTTAAAGGCCATCTTGGTCACTTTAAATTTTTAGTAATTACGAATAAGTTTGTGTCCTGACTTTTGTGTGGATATAAGTATTTAAATCATTTAGGTAAAGATGTAGGGTTATAATTGCAGGGGTTTATGGTAAAACTATGTTTAGCTTTGTAAGAAATTGCCAACTGTCTTCCAAATTGACTGTTATTTTGCATTCCTACTGCAACAAATGAAATGTTCTACAACCTCACCAACAATAGTCTATTGTTAGATATTTGAATGTTACCTTTATATTTGCTTTTTATCCAGTCTTAAATTATCTATCTCTAAACAGAAGGATTTTGTTTTTCTTCCTGCCATCTTTTTGTGTGCTTTTTACTTATCCAGATTTTTGTTTATTTTTCTCTCACATTGAAATATTTTTCACTGATTGAACACCCACTATATATAATCTATTCTTTAAGTGTGTTAAATTAAATGGAGACCAGGCCAAAGAGTTCCCTGAGCAGACATAACCGGTTAGGCCACATATGTGAAACTTAATAGAGCTTCTTAGATTATTTCTTGTAAATGTCTTTGACAATCATAAAAAAATTTTGAGTTGCCTTTGAAAAATAATGAAAGATAATCAATTTTAACCAATTCACTACTATCCAGAAAACTCTATTTTAATAATTCATATTTTTAAAAGTTAACCGACATCCTCATTTTCACTTTATAAGCCATTCTGCAAAGATGATACTCTGTCTTACCTCTTTAGGTTTTTTTAATTGCCAAACAATAATTGTATATATTTATGGGGTACAATTTGATGTTTGCACCTTGGAATGATTAAATCGGGCTAATTAACAAATCCATCGCCACACATACTTACCATTATTTGGTGATGGAAACATTAAAAATCCACTATTTTAGCAGTTTTGAAATATACAGTGCATTGTCATTTACCATAGTCACATTAGGTTTGAGGTTTCCTGGATTGCAACTTGTAATTTCTTTCATTGTACAACAATAAAGTTTTAAATTTTTTCTAACTCAATCAGATTTTATTTTTAACAAATGGTTATGAAATTTTAAGTTGCATGCCTGATAAAGTCTAACACTAATCAACATATCCTTAGCCATTTCTTTGTTTTCCTGCTTTTGTTTCCTAGCTTCTAAATCTATCTCATTTTGTTTTTAAATTTCACATTAGAAATTACTTTTATTATTTAACAATAAGTATTTAGTATTTCAATGTTTGTTTAGCTTGATATATATATATATATATATGTTACTATATTCTTTACTCACTATAATTTTTTACATTTAATACTTTCTGTGATCACTTTTGTTCATTTTAGGAACTCTGATATTTAGAAGCTTCTTTTTTAGAAATTTTTTTTTTAATTTCAGCATATTATAGGGGTACAAATGTTTAGGTTCTGTATATTGCCTTTGCCCCATCAAGTCAGAGCTTCAAGCATGTCCATCCCCCAGACAGTGCACACCACACCCATTAGGTATGTATATACCCATCCCCTCCTCCTCCTGCCCATCTGCCTGACACCTGATCAATGTTATTACTACATGTACACTTAAGTGTTGATCAGTTAAAACCAATTCGATGGTGAGTACATATGGTGCTTGTTTTTCCATTCTTGTGATACTTCAATTAGAAGAATGGGCTCCAGCTCTATCCAGGATAATACTAGAGGTGCTAGATTACCATTGTTTTCTGTGGCTGAGTAGAACTCCATGATATACGTATACCACATTTTATTAATCCATTCATGTATTGATGGGCACTTGGGTTGTTTCCACATCTTTACAATTATGAATTGTGCTGCTATAAACATTCGAGTGCAGGTGTCTTTTTTATAGAATGTCTTTTTTTCTTTTGGGTAGATGCCCAGTGATGGGATTGCTGGATGAAATGGTAGTTCTACTTGTAGCTCTTTGAGGTATCTCCATATTACTTTCCATAGAGGTTTTACTAGTTTGCAGTTCCACCAGCAGTGTAGGAGTGTTCCTATCTCTCTGCATCCACAGAAATGTTTATTGTTTGGGGACTTTTTGATAAAGGCCATTCTCACTGGAGATAAGTGATACCTCATGATGGTTTTGATTTGCATTTCCCTGATGATTAGAGATGTTGAACATTTCTTCACATGTTTCTTGGCCATTAGTCTATCTTCTTTGGAAAATTTCTGTTCATGTACTTTGCCCACTTTTTAATGGGGTTGTTTGATTTTTTCTTGCTGGTTTTCCTGAGTTCTATATAGATTCTAGTGATTAGCCCTTTATCCAATGTGTAAAATATGAATATTTTTTCCCATTCTGTATTTCGTCTGTTTGTTCTCATTATAATTTCCTTGGCTGTGCAGAGCATTTTAATTTTATCAGGATTTTAAATATTCTTTAGATTTTAGTATATCTAAAAATATCCTAATTTCAGTCTCATTCTTGAAGTAAACTTTGCTGGCTATTCAGTAACTAGTTGGCAACCATTTTGCCTCAACACATTGAAGATATTATTCCAACCCATTCTGGCTGCCATTTTTTTATTTTTGGGAAAACATGGAATAATTTAAACTTACAAGTAAATAATCTTTCTTTGTTATGTCTGTTTTAAATTATCCATATCTTTGATTTTTTGCTGTTAGTCTCAATGTAGGTTATTTCAAATTATTCCTACTTGTGTATAATTAGCCTTTCTGAATCTGAAAATTTGTGTTTTTTATGCTTTCTGGACAAATATCAATCATTCTTTTTGTAATGTGGCATATTCCTTCATCTCTTTATTATCTCCTTTTGGAAATGTATTTATCATATGCTTGATCTTCAATTTATTATCCGTTTTTTTCTATATGGGTTATATTTTCTTCATCATCCCAGAGGCAAGGGAAATGCTTAGCACATCATTTATGCTTTCTCTCTCTCTTTCATGAATAAATTAATTGATGAATGAAAAAGTGAGGCATGAAGCAGAAAAAAACAGATATCAGAAAAAAGATATAATAATGAATGTTTTCAAACCAAAAGATAAAATATAATAATGAATTCAAATATAATAATTAATTTCCAAATACCTAATACAAATTTACTAACATTATTAAAATTTTAGCAATAGATAAATATAATAAAAATATAATCATTAATAACATTTTATACATCAAAAATAATTAACTTTAAGAGATACTCAAAATGATCTGCACCAAAAGAAAATTTTCATACATATTTTGAGAGATCTCTGGGGTCTTTTAATATTAAAACTTTTAAAAAATTAGTAGATGTAACACAATAGTGACTCCATAACTTTATGGGCAACCCAATAGCATCATGTCCTAAAAATATATACCTTAATTAAAAATACTTTATTGCTAAAAAATGATAACACAGAAATACAAAGTGAACATATGCTATTGGAAAAATCATGTGAATAGAATTGCTTGATGTATGGGGTTGCCCTAAACCTTCAAGTTGTAAAAAATGCAATATCTGCAAAGCACAATAAAGTCAAGCACAATAAAATGATATGTGCCTGAACTTCCAAAATACAATAATTGGACAGACATAGGATAGAAATTCCAATTCCAAAAGGAGGAAAGAGGCAAGACAAAAAGGGGTGGGGGGTAGGCTGGGCATGGTAGCTCACACCTGTAATCCTAGCACTCTGGGAGGCTGAGGTGGGAGGATTCCTTAAGGTCAGGAGTTCGAGACCAGCCTCAGCAAGAGCAAGACGCTATCTCTACTAAAAATAGAAAAATGATCTGGGCTTGGTGGCGTGTGCCCATAGTCCCAGCTACTCAGGAGGCTGAGGCAGGAGGCTCACTTGAGTCCAGGGTTTTGAGGTTGCTGTGAGGTATGCTGATGCCATGGCACTCTGGCCTGGGTGACAGAGACTCTGTCTCAAAAAAAAAAAGAAAAAAAAAGTTGGGGGAGGCAGGGCAAGTTATCCTAAGTAAGTTCAACAGCCAATAAGGGAAACAACATTAAGTTTAAAAATCTTCAGAATGATCTTTCTCTCCAAGTGTCACCTCCTGGACACACTAGGGTAGGTTGGACCCCAAAAGCTTTGGGCAGTCTCACACTTATGGCTTTGCTTAGCTCAGCCCATGCAGCAGTTCTCATAGGTTAGAATGTTGTGCCTATAGTTCTCCCATGCTGGTGTTGTAAGCTGGTAACTCTATAGTTCCGGGGCCTTTGGGGTGGTCCCCTGCAGTTACACTAGGTATTGCCCCAGTGAGGGCTCTCTGCGGTGGCTCTGCCCCTGAGACAAGGCTTCTGGGAGCTCCCAGGTGGTTTGCAACATCCTTTGAAATTTTGGTTTAGCAAGACAGCCATGTCCCCTCAGCTCTTGCAGTCTGTGTGACTTAATAGCACACTGAAGCTGCCAAGATTTGCCACTTCCATATTCCTTAACTCCAGCCTGAGCCACACTGGCGCCCACTTAAACTATGGCTGAGGCAGCCAAGGAGTGCTCTGCTGGAATGTGGGGAGAAAAGACCTGAGGCAGCCCTGGGCACCAAGTCCCTGGATGGCACCCTGGGTCTGTCCCCTAAAACTAGTCTGTCCTTCTAAAGCTCTGGGCCTATGATGGTAGGGGAATCCTCAAAGATCTCTGAAATGTCTTTGGGATCTTTTTCCGTCTTGATAACCCCTTCTAAAAGTACTAATCTCCTTAGTAAATGGTTGCTGGGACACACTTGCTTTTTATTCACCCTCCCAAATATGCTTTTTCACTCTTTATATGGCCAGGCTGAGAGTTTTCTAAATATTTCTGCTCTGCTTCCCTTTGATTATAAATTATGTCTTTAAGTTATTTTCCCCCTCTGACAGTTTAATGTAAGCAATTAAAAGTAGCCATGAAGCAACCTGAATACTTTGCTTCTTAGATATTTCTTCCATCAGCTATCCTAATTCATTGCTCTTAAAGTCTTCATTCCATAAAGCCATCAAGCATGGGTACAATCCAGTCAAGTTCTTTGCTTTTGTAATAAGGATGGCCTTTGGTCCAGGGTTCAATACTTTTTCCTCCGTTCCATCTGAGACAACATCAGAATGGACTTTACCGTCCATATTTCTACCATCATTCTGATCACAGCTACATAATTTCTAAGAAGTCCTAGACTTTCTCTTCTTCTCTTCTTCTCCTCTTCCCTCCTCTCCTCTCCTCTCCCCTCCTCTCCTGTCCTCTCCTCTCCTCTGTTCTCACCAGAATCCCTTAACACTCCATGGAAATACAAACATTTTCTAGCCTGTTTCTTCAAATTCTTGCAGACTCTGCTCATTATCCAGTTCCAAATCTGCTTCCATATTTTCAGGTATTTGTTATTATCAACAGCCCCACTTCTCAGTTCCAAATTTTTGTCTTAGTTTGTGTTCTGTTGCTATAATGCAATGCTTGAGTCTGCACAATTTATAAAGAAAAGAAATTTATTTCTTACAGTTCAAGAGTCTGGGAAGTCAGAGGTTGAGGAGCTTCATCTGGTGAGGGCCTTCTTGCTGTGGAAGGCATCACATGTCAGTTCAGATCTGTCGTCTTCTTATAAATCCACCATTCCCATCATGGAAGCTCCACCCTGATGACATTATCTAATCTTAATTACCTCCCAAAGGTACGACTTCCAAATACTATCAACATATTAATATGGGGATCAATCTTCCAACACATGAAATTTGAGGGATATACTCAAGCCACAGCAGTTATATACACAAGTAAATAAATGAGGTAATAATTAAAATAATATGGAATTAAACACATAGGTAATTAATTCTTTGAATTAAAAAATCATAAGTAGGCAGGTCTGATATTGTGATTCTACAGAGTCATTAGTACCACATCTCCTTTTATCTTTGTTTTCTTATTGGCATTTCAAGGTTTTATCCTGGATGTAACCTTAGTGTCTAAATGGCTATAGAGCTATATCCTAACACACGCTCATACTTTCCAGTCAACAGAAGGGAAAGAAGGAAGTAGGAAAAAATCTAAGCCTCCGAGTTGAGTCTTAACTCTGTAGTATACTTCCCAGGTTCTCCACACAAATATTTCTTCTACACAAAAAATGTTAAGCAGAAATTGGTCACATGGCGACAATTAATTGCAAGGTAGGCAGGGGAGTGAAAATGCGATTTTATTTAACTGGGCACATTGTCAAAAATCCTGTTATGAAAGAAAAAAGAAAATATTAAATTTAGGTAGGCAATTGGCAGACTTTGGCTTTTTTCATAGTACTATAACTTATCATCTCTTTCTCTCTCTGTCTCCCTCCCTTCCTCCCTGTCTTTTTGCTTCTCTTTCTCCCTCTCTCTCTACTTTCTCACTTCGTTAAGTGAGGAAATAGAGATGCAACTTTTAAGTGACTGACTCAAGATTACATATCTATTTTCATTTCAAATTCTGTCTCGTTAAACTATATATCATTTCATCTAAGGTGGATATGTGAGGTTAAAAAAATCAACTCTGTATTATTTGGTTGAATTTTTAGGTATTTTTGAGCACGTAACTAAAAAATGTTTGTGTAATGTCTCATATATGCAAGAGATTGTTATGTCCTGTGAATGACAAAAAGATAAAATAGTGATTATGATTTAGAAATTTTTTCTAAATTATAGAAGTAGTAGGGAGTGGATTACAGCAGCAGTGAGGCATATAGCATGATGAAAGATTCTTCAAGACTTTGGGGCAGATTGAATGTTAGGGGAGGGAGGCATTAGAAAGAAAATAATTGGAAGGTCTCAAAGCTGGGTGCTTGAAAGATTCTGGGCATTAGGAGGGATGATCAGGAGAAGGCCCAGAGGATCCAGTGGAATAACTACTAATGCACAAATAGAGGTAGGAGAAAGGTAACACAGATGTGGGCATATTCCTGAGGTGACATGAAACCTACCAAAATTATCTTTTTGCAAGAGAATTGCAAATAGTAGCTTGATTGGGAGTTATTTCAGGCACAGTGAAATCATCACTACCTTTTTTGCAAGTGTATAAACATTTTTGGGGAACCCAAGCAATCAATTCTTCATTAAGCAAACACCAGGTTGTGGTTAGAGAGTGTGGTTAGAGAGGTGTGCTAAAGACACAAATGGCAAGATGCTTCCCCTTGTCTTAGTTAAATAAATTCAGGAGGACCTGGAAATGTTTTATTTGTGTTATTTTGTTATCTAAGGACACATTTTTTCTTTCTCAGAAACTGAAATACTTTGGATTAAAAGCCAGATACTAGAAATAAATCTTCAAATGACTTTAAAAAATGAAAATGTTATTTTTTGCCAGAAATATAAAATTTTATTTTTTCTGTTATTATTTTAGCTAAAAGCTATCTTGCCCTTTTCTGAATGTCTCTGGACTTACCATCTATTTGGCATTCATAATTTGTCATAGTTCGGTCAAGTTTTGTGTAGCTATCTCATCCATATCATTTATATCTAGATTACGTATGTATCTGTGTTAGGTTATATAACAAATTTCTAATATAAAGCCACTCTACAGTAATATGTTCCCCATTTCTACTGTGTTTAGCCCATAGCATGCAAATAGTAAGTAGCAATGTCGTTTTATAAATTGGATGACATAGAGGATAAATGACTAGCAAGGTAAAAGCTTTAGAGACAAAAACACATGACTTATGGAATTTATTTTGTGCATATAAAGAAAATACATTTTTGGAAAAAGGTATTTCAGTTTTGTGAAGGAGACTTTTAAAATGTCAAAAGAAGAGAATGTACTCAGATAAATTATTAAAACTGGTGGATAATTGGATAGCAAAGAAGAAGAATCAAAGTTTTTATGAATAATTATCAGAAATAAATTCTAGGAAAAATGAGTTATAAAATAATTTTATAATAAAATGTCAAAAGGCAAATATATAATAGCAATGTGGAATCTACCTAGTAATGCATTTTGTGGGAGATTCTGACGTTAGAATAAACTATGGAGAACCATGCTATTCTTCAAAATTGAGAGAGAAAAATAAAGGCCACACTGATCAGAATTTAAGTCTGGTCACTTAATCCGATTATTGTGGTGGAAGCTTGAGTCAGAGTTAATAAAAAGAATGAAAAGATTTGATATCTAGATATCTTAGAGACTTTTTGACTCTAAAATTTTAAAGAAAAAAATTTGTCTTTTCTAATTACAAGAGATTCTAACAGGGTATATAGACCAAAATAATAATGTGTTTCAAAATAAAATTTTAAATAGTCAAAAATTAAATTTAGTTCACCCTCTTACATGGATTAATAGGTATAGCAGCTGCTTTAACTCACTTTCAGTCTTTCACTCCCAAAATTCATTGTCTCCATGGAAGCCAGAGAGTTCTTAAGTAAATAACAAATCTAATCATGGCCTTTGTCTAACCAAAGGCTTACTAATTTTACCTGTTCTAATCTTGTCACCATTATCTCACCTTATTCACCACCTTATAATACTTGGTAATAACTGCAATTTCATAGTGTTCTTTACCACTTAACTACAGACTCTTGATAAAGCTCTCCTTCATGTCTCTATGCCTTTTTTTTTTACTGCATTTGCTCTCTCTATACCCTCAACACACTTTACCCAAATATAATAAAATATCCTGAGGGACTTCCCTAACTGGATTTTAAATTGGATTCCAAATCTTTCCAATGTATTTCTATGGTGCCCACTCCACATTGTCCTGCTGTTTTCATGCTACATTGTGATGTTCTCTTTACTGGTCTTCATTGGAATGAAGGTCGATTTAGGTCATGAATATCTATCCTGTTCCAAACTGTATTCGCAATGTTAGCTATGGACCTGGGAAATAGTAAACATTCCACAAACACATAACGGATGAAATATTTGAAAATTGCAAATTTTTTAAGAAGTATGTACATGTGGTGATAGAAGGGTAATATAAGTAGAGTAAAATGTTACATTATTGTAGTAAAATATTCTATTTTTTCCTCAAATAACTTTTCTGCAGCTCATTCTTGATTTAAACATAATGTTGTTAAACATAGCCTTTTCTCTTTCCTATTGACATCTTCAAAATACAGAATTCAAAAACTTCAATATTTTATTATATTTAATTATAATTTTCATTGTAGATCAATAGAGGTATTAATATAAATAGGTTTTTGTCACTTTTTTTTCTTTTTTAAGATTCCCTGATATTGGGTGTTAATTATACACATATCTAATTCTTTGTCTAAGTATTCTGAAACATGATATCTAGAAAATTGGCTACCATTCATTCCTCAATATGAAGGAACATGCATATTTGGAAGCTATTCATTACATCATACCATTTGAAGTATGAATATATAGGGGAAAAAAAACTGCAGAGGGTAAAATTCCCAAAGTTGGTAAACTAGTTCTTTCTTTGTAGATTAAAATAAATTACAAAATTACTTCATTGGATGATATGTACACAACTTTAGTCTCATCACACTGTAAAGTTAGTGAGCAGTCTACAAGACCACTCTGATTTCTGATACCACCTACAAACTTGGGGTTCCCAGGACCACCTTCAGTTGTAATAATTCACAAGAAGTATTCACAGAACTCACTAAAAATTGTTATATTTGTGGTTACAGTTTATTACAGGGAAAGAATATAGATTAAAACCAGCCAAGGCAAGAGATGCATGGAGCAGAGTCCATGAAAGTTCTGCTTTTAGTCATCTTATTCCAGTGGACTCGGAGACAGTGTTAACTTTCCTAACAATAAAATATAATAATCTGCATGAAATATTTGCAACCAGAGAAGCTTGCCTAAGCCTTGGTGTCCAGAGTTTTATTCAGGCTCAAGCACATAGATGTAGTTGACTGCCTGTGTGACTGACCATTAGCCTTCAGCTCATCTAGAGGCTGATCAGATACAATACAAAGTCCTACTGTAACTCACATTGTTAGACTATCAGGTGGGGTCCAAGGCTTCCAGATAAAGAAAAACCCTCTATCAAGCAGGGCATTCTGAAGATCTAAAGATGAGTTCCTGGAGCTGAGGTTAAAGGCCAGACCTCTCTCTGGGTAAGCTTAATTTTTCTTAATACACACACACATGTACAAATTGCCTTTGGGAAAAGGAAATAAAAACATTTATTTCTGCTTTCTCATAGAGGCAAATATTAATTGTTTTTGAGACACAGAACAGCATCTCCTTTCTTTATGAACCTATGTTTTAGTTTGAAAAAAATTACAGACAACAGGATGGGGTTTTTTTGCCTTCTATTTTTGGGTAAGTGATAGAATTTATAGTAATGTCAATCTCGTATGTAGTATTGAAATTAAATATTTTTAAATATCCTAAATAAAACTTCAGGGAAATGCACAATTAAACTTCTGAGTTTGGAATTTCAACTTTAAATTAATAGTGTATGGAATAAAATAGACTATAAAATGCATGTACCATATACAGGAAATAAGAAAAATGTTATAAAGTTCAAACTCAGAGCAAGTAACTATAGTTCTGTTAGTTACAAATGTGACAGGAAAGAGGATATACTGCCAGCCAGAATTTAGTTTTTCAACCCCACAGTTCTCCATATTGTAAACTGAGAAACATATTTTGCCATTTCTGATTTAACCGTAGTTGATGGAACTAAGGAACCGCTCCTTTCCCCCGCAGCAAAAGTAATGATTTGTTTAATGTATTTTTCCTCTGGTTGACTGAATAGATTTGAGGAATGAATGGTAATGTGCATAATGCATTCTTCAAAAAGTATAGTTCCTGACACTAAAAAGAAACAGGAGAAATGATATTTGTGAGTATTTCAGAAATGCATAAAACAGTTAAGCAATAATTTACAATATTTTCTTCTTGATTAATAAATAGAACACATATTTCTCAAAACACATTTGAATTCAATTGCAATTTTTAGCAGCAGACATGACTTAGAAATTGTTAACTTACTTAGAAATTACCATGTTTAAATACTGGAAGAAAAGAGTTTATGCAGTTATTACGAGAGAGAATACAAACCCTTCACAAGCTTTACAAACCAAAGGAGTCAATTGAAGAGAAAAAAGTGTCCGCTCTATGATTTTGATATACAACATGAAATATGAGGGGGTAGATAATTTTTTCCATTAAATTTCTTTATGAAAATTTATGATATATCCTAAAAGATCAGAATAAATGCATCTTATATTTTAAATTTTGGCTATAATATATTTAAAGTAGCTCTGTTGACAGTTTTAATTTGGTTTATTTTTAAGCAGGTACATCATATTTGCAAAAAAATAGAAAATACATATGAGGAACAATATCAGTATCTGGAGATAACCAGTGTTACCAATTTAGTCTTTTATGTTTATATGCATGGGGGTTGTACATAACAAAATATATTTTTACTTATTTTGTTTTTGTATATTTTTATATTGATAAAGTAAAAATATATTTATCATGTAAAACATGATTATTGAAATACACATACATTGTGGAATGGCTCAGTTGATCAGATTAACATATGCATTATCTAACATATTTGTCATTTTTTGTGATGAGAACACTTAAAATCCTCTCTCAGAAATTTTCAAGAACACAATACTTTATTAACAATAGTCACCATGTTTTACAATAGATTTTTTTTTTTTTTTTGAGGCAGTGTTTCACTCTGTTGCCCGGGCTAGAATGCCATGGCATCAGCCTAGCTCACAGCAACCTCAAACTCCTGGGCTCAAGCAATCCTACTGCCTCAGCCTCCCAAGTAGCTGGGACTATAGGCATGTGCCACCATGCCTGGCTAATTTGATATATATGTATTTTTTAGTTGTCCAGCTAATTTCTTTCTATTTTTTTTTAGTAGAGACAGTGTCTTGCTTTTGCTCAGGCTGGTCTTGAACTCCTGAGCTCAAACGATGCCCCTGCCTTGGCCTCCCAGAGTGCTAGGATTACAGGAGTGAGCTGCCACGCCCGGCCGACAATAGATCTTTTGAACTTTTTCCTTGTATCTAACAGAAATTTTGTATCTATGATCCAACATCTCCCCGACTTCACCCCATACTCCCATGATCACAGTCTCTGGTAACCACCATTCTACTCTGTGTTTTTATGAATTTAACTTTTTTAGATTCCACATGGATGAGAGCATGTGGTATCTGTCTTGCTGTGTCTGGCTTATTTCAAACATAATATCTTCTAGGTTCGTCTATGTTGTTTCAAATAACCCAATTGTCTTTTCTTTAAGGCTGAATAGTGTTTCATTTTGTATATATACCGCATTCTTTTTATCTATTCATTTGTTGATAGACACTTAAGTTGTCACATAGTTACATATCTTGACTATTGTGAATAATGCAACAATGAACATGTGAGTGCAGATGTATCTTTAGTATACTGATTTTATTTCTTCTGAATACATACCTAGTAGTGGGGTTGCTGGATCATATAGTAATTCTACTTTTATTTTTTGAGGAATCTCCAAACTAATTTTCATAATGACTATACTAATTTACATACCCACCAACATTCTCTCCAGTATCTTTCATCTTTCATTTTTTTGATAATAGACATTATAACAAGTGTGAGGAGATATTTCATGTGGCTTTAATTTTCATTTTCCTAGTGATTGTGATGCTGATCATTTTTTTCATATACCTGTTGGCCAATTTATGTCTTCTTTTGAGAAATGTCTATTCAGGTTCTTTGCTCATTTTTTAACTGTTTTTTTTTTTTTTTCTTGCCAATGAGTTCTTTGAGTTCCTTACCTATTTTGGATATTAATCCCTTATTAGATATGTGGTTTGCAAACATATTCTCCCATTCTGTAGGTTGTATTTTCATGTTTTTGAGTGTTTCCTTTCCTGTGCAGAAGCTTTGCAGTTTGTTATAATCTCATCTGTCTATTTCTGCTTCTATTGCTTTTGGGATCACACTCAAAAAATCACTGTGTAGGCAAATGTCACAGAGCTTTGCTGCTGTTTTCCTCTAGTAGTTTTAGAGTTTCAGGTCTTATGTTTATGTCTTCAATCCATTTTGAGATGATTTTTGTATAAGGTGAAAGAAAAGGATCCAATTTCATTCTTCTGCATGTAGATTTTGTTTTCCCAACATCATTTATTGAATAGACTCTCCTTTCCCTATTGCTTACTCTTGGTACCCTTATCAAAGATTTGACTATGTATGCTCGAGTTTATTTTTGGGGGTCTCTATGATGTTACATTGGCCTATTTGTCCATTTTTATGACAGTACCATACTGTCTTAATTGCTATATTTTGTAATGGAGCTTGAAATAAAGAAGTGTACTGTCTCCAGCATGTAGTTCTTGTTTGAGATTGCTCGAATCTATTTGGGGTATTTTGTGGTTCCATGTGAATTTTAGTTATTATTTTTTTAATTTCTATAAAGAATGTCATTTGGATTTTAGGCACCTCAATGATACTAATTCTTCAAGTCTGTAAACATAGGATGCCTTTCCATTTATCCGTGTCTTTCATATCCTTCATCAATTTCTTATATTTCTCAGTGTACTAGTTTTTCATCTCTTTGGTTAAGTTTATTTACAACTATTTTATTATTTTTGTCACTACTGTGAATTGGATTATTTTCTTAATTTCCTTTTTGGAGATTTTGTTGTTTATGATAGAAACACTACTGATTTTTACGTGCTGATTTTGTGTGTTGAAATTTTATTAAATTTTTGTTCTAACAAAATTTTTTTGAGACCTTATGTCTTTCATTGTCCACGATCTTTTAGTCTTCAAACAGAGATATTTTTACATCTTCCTTTCTGACTTGGATGCCTTTATTTCTTTTTCTTCCCTAATTGCTTTGGCTGGCATTTGTAATATTGCATTTAAAGAAAATGGTAAAAGTGGGCAACGTTGCTTTATACCAATATTACAGGGAAGGATTTCAGTATTCCCCTATCGATTATAATGTTAGCTGTGGACTTTTCTTATGTGGCCTCTATCGTGTTCAGGTAAGATCTTTTACATTCATTTTATTGATATTTTTAATCATGAATGGGTGCTAAAATTTGTTAAATTCTTTTCTCTGCATCTGTTGAGATGATCATGTGACTTTTCCTTCATTTTGTTATATCATGTTGATTGCTTTGCATATGTTTAACCATTCATTTTTATTTCAAAGTATTATGAGGGTAGAAATCTTTTTGCTTACATGGATCACATTTATAATGCTTGAGCCATGTTTATAAGTGCCTGTCACTCAATTAGTGTTCATTGTACACATGGGGGAGATTTTCACCCATCCTGTTCTCCCCATTCCCATCTGCTTGATTTCCATTGAGTTTTGCTTCCCTCTATGCACATGTGTGCTCATCAGTTACTTCCAATTTCATAGTGAGTACATGTGGTGTATATTTGTTTTTTCACTCTTTAGATACTTCACTTAGGATAGTGGTCTCCAGTTCCATCCAGATTGTTGCAAAAGGCATTAAGTCATTCTTTTTCATCACTGAGTAGTATTCCATGATATACATATGCCACATTTTATTAATTCACTCATGATTGATGGAGACTTGGGTTGATTCCACATCTTTGCAATTGTGAATTGTGCTGCAATAAACATTCGAGTATGGGTGTCTTTTTGATAAAATGACTTTTGCTTTGGGTAAATACCCAGTAATGGGACTACTGGATCAAATGGAAGGTTGGCTTTTAGCTCTTTGAGAAGTCTCCATACAGTTTTCCATAGAAGTTTAACCATTCTTACATCCCAAGGATAAATCTCACTTGATCATGGTGGTTTTTTTTTTCTTTTTTTACATATATCTAATTTTTTTATTATTATTATTTTGGCATATTATGGGGGTACAGATATTTAGGTTATGTATGTTGCCCTTGCCCCGGCCTCCCCCCCCACCCCCGGAGTCAGAGCTTGGAGCGTGTCCATCCCCCAGATGGTGCGCATCGTACTCATTATGTATGTTTATACCCACCCCCTCCTCCCCCCTCCCACCTGTCCAATGCCCAATAAATGTTATTCTTATATGTGCACTTAGGTGTTGATCAGTGAAACCAATTTGATGGTTAGTAGAATGGGTTCCAGCTCTAGTCAGGAAAATACAAGAGGTGCTAGATCACCATTATTTCTTATAGCTGAATAGTACTACATGGTATACATATACCACATTTTATTAATCCACTCATGTATCGATGGGCATTTGTGCAGCCTCTGTGGAAAGCAATATGGAGATACCTTAAAGAGATACAAGTAGAACTACTGTTTGATCCAGCAATCCCATTATTGGGCATCTACCCAAAAGAACAAAAGACATTTTATAAAAAAGACACCTGCACTCCAGTGTTTATAGCAGCACAATTCACAGTTGCAAAGATGTGTATAACCCTTTTAATGTGCTTAATTTTATTTAAGAATTTTTGCAGCCATTTTCATTATGAATATTGGCCTGTAGTGTTCTTTTCTTGTAGTTTCTTTACATGATTTTGGTATTAGAGTAATGATATTTGCCTCATAAAATAGTTTGGAAGTATTACCTCTTATTCTATTTCCTGGAAAAATTTAAGAGGAATTGGTATTAATTCTTTTTTGAATGTCTGATGTGAAGCCATTAATCTTGGGCTTTTTTAAATTGGAATATTTCTGAATACTGAACCAGTATCCTTATTTGCTATTTTTTCTGTTCAGGCTTTGTATTTCTTCCTGATTCAGTTTTATGTTTTCTGCATTTATAGGAATTTGTCCATTTTTTCTAGGGTATCAAATTTGTTGGCATAAAATTATTCATAATAGTCTCTTATGATACTTTTTTATTTCTTAGATGTCTACTATGATATCTTCTCTTTCATTTTTGATTCAATTTATTTTAGTCTTGTCTCTCTTTTACTTAGTCTAGTTAAGTGTTTTTGATTTTATTTATCTTTTCCAAAAAGCTACTCCAAGTTTAATTTATGTTTTCTGAGTTTTTGTTTTATATTTGATTTATTTTTGTTTTGATCTTTAATTCGTTTTCTTCAACTAAATTTGGACTTAGTTTGTTCTTCTTTTTCTAGTTACTTCAAGTTAATTAGGTTGTTTACTGCTATCTTTCTTTCTTTTAAACATAGGCATTTATTGCTACAAACTTCCCTCTTATTACTGCTTTTTCTGCATGTGATAGATTTTGGTTTGCTGTTTTTAATTTTGTTTGCAACAAGATACTCTTCAAATTCACTTTGACTTCCTCTTCGATCTAATGTTTTTTTAAGAGGGGGTTGCTAAGTTTCCATGTATTTGTGGATTTCCCATTTTCTTACTGTTATTGATTTCCAATTTCTTTCTATTATGACAAGAATGATATTTGGAGTGAATATTTATTTTCTTAAATTTGTTATGTCTTGTTTTGAGACCTAACATGTGATCTCTCCTGGAGAATGTTCCGTGTGTGCTTGAGAATAATATGTATTCTTCCGCTATTGGATGGAAAGTTCTAAATATGCCAGTTAGGTCCATTAAGTCTATAGTGTTATTTAATTCCATTATTTCCTTATTGATATTCTGTTTTGATGATCTACTCATTGTTGAAAATGAGGTATTGAAGTCCTTTTATACTGTTTTATTGCTGTCAATTTCTGCATTCAGATATGTCAAAATTTGCTTTATATATTTAAATGTTCTGATATTTGGTGTGTATATACTAATAATTCTTATATCTTCCTTTTGAATTGACCTTTTTATCATTATATAATGATCTTTGTCTCTGTCTCTAGAAACAGTTTTACTCTTAAAGTCTATTTTGTGTGATATAAGTATATCCACCTCTGCTTCTTTTGGTTAAAATTTGGATGAAATACCTTTTTCCATCTCTTGCAGTCTGTGTGTGCCTTTAATTCTAAAGTTAGTCTCTTGTAGACAGTGTATCATTGGATATATTTTTTAATCCATTTAGATCTCCATGCCTTTGGTGGGGAAGTTTAATCCATTTATCCATTTATAGTTAAGGTAATTATTGATAATTGAGGACTTATTATTGCCATTTTCTTAATTGTTTTCCATTTATCTTGAAATAATTTTCTCTTTCTCTTCTCCTCTTACTGTCTTTTTTTGTTATTTGATGATTCTAGAAGTGATTTGCTTAATTTTTCTATTTATCCTTCATGTATATATTATAGTTGTTTTTCTTTCCCCCCTTTGTTGTTAGCTAAATTCTTGCATAAAATATATTATGGTTATAACCTTCTATTTTAAATTGATAACAATGTAACTTTAATTGCATAAAAAGCACTATACTTCTATTCCCCTCCATGAATACACTTTGTGCTCTTGTAGTTAGAATTGCTTCTTTTTCTTTTGTGTATACATTAATAATATTTTATCTATTAACTTTCATATTAGAGTTGAAAGTAATTTAGGTGTTACCTTTACAGTGTTAGGTTAATCTGTGTATATTTATATGTTAATTTTACCTTGAGATTTATGCTTTCATATGCTTTGCATTGATATTTAGTGGGGTTTTACTTCAATTCAAAGAACTTCCTTAAGCATTTCTTATAAGGTGGTTCTAGTAATGATGAGTTCTCTCAGTTTTTATTTATCTTGGAAAGATTTTAAGTCTCCTTAATTTTTAAAGAGTAAGTTTGTTGTACATAATATTATTTGCTGACATTTCTATTCTTTCAGTATTTTCAATATATTAGTTGACTCCTTGTCTGTGAAGTCCGTGCTAAGAAATTTGCTAATAGTCTTATGAAGGTGCCATTATATGTGAAAAGGTGCACTTTATATTTTGTCAATAGGTTGATTCTGATAGTTGAAAATAGCTTATTAATATATAAAAAGCAATATCCAATAGTGTCTTAAGATTACATTTTTTCTTCTCTAAAAGACCAATATCACAATGTTGGTGTCACTTGGCAAGCATTTTCCGACTATAAACTTTGGATGAGTTATTTTTCTTTGAACTAGATATATTCAAAATTATGCCATATTTTAGTTAGCATCTTTATTTGCATCTTTATTTTGTATCTCTGTCAATACAAATATTATACTTTCCTTCTATTTTCTTAACATGTTAAATTTCATTCTTTATCTGAAAAGGACATATTTTTTAAATTAATTTTTCTAAATGTGTTTTACTCTAATATGATATAGTATTTTTATGTCTTCCTTATAGCCTACTACCATAATTACTAATTAAATGCTCTTATTATTTATAATAAGCTCCTGTCTCCAAACCTCACATAGATTTTTTTCAGAAAAAGGATGACATTATTTGCAAATAATGATATTTTTATCCTCATTCCTATTATTTTTATACCTTATTACATTTTCTTATCTTTAATTCTTCCTCAAACAATATTTGAGTTTTCCAGGTGTGGAGAATGTATATGCTTGTTCATTTTGATGTCTCCTGCAAGGCAATAATCATTCTCTAAAGAATTATTTGCTGATTTAATGTATTTATTCAAATAAGAGTAGTGTGGTAGATTCCTCATCTTTTTTTCTGATACCATTACAAAGTCTTTCCATTTTTACCCAGCTTAATGTTAGAATTGTCATGGACCAGTTATTTCTTTTAAACATTCACTTCTTCCCTTTTTGAGTCAGAATGTCTATATTCATGATCGACACTCTTCTTTAAATTTATTAACTCATATAATTTTCAAAACAGCCTGACGGGGAGGGTTCCATTATCATCTTCATTTTTCAGATGAATAAACTGAGGCATAAGTAACTTTGTCAAGATCTCATGTCTAATGA